>JAECUM010002667.1:0-80160 GCA_016617855.1 Megalonaias nervosa | reverse complement strand
TTGATTCTTAGCTACGGCTATACTAGCCTATGTGCTAATTGACATATTTTATTGCATTGTTCAGACTAAAGTGATCACATGACCCATCATGGGGTCTAAACTGCGTTTTAGTTGAGGGTTAAAACAGACGTTTTGTAGTGAAATAGTCAGTCATAGTTTACACCTTTAGGGCTCAAGGTGTTTTTATTGTTGATGCCAGTTTGTTTTAAAATTCTTCAATTTTTTGGATATAATAATTTATATTCCCTGGAAAATACCAGTGCTCATAAAAATTCTTGGACAAAGACATTTAGTGGAAATTATTCGGAATTCTAAAGCTGGAATTATATTCTTGGTGACTCGACAAGGAACTGTTGACACATCAGCACAAAACTGGTTAAAGAGGACATCATCGCCTTCCATCTTGGAACTTCATCGAGATTCGAACTTGGATTCAATTAGAACTTTTTAGTGATAGGACTTATGTTTTTTAATTCCAGGAATAGTTTTTGGATTAGATTCATAAATCGTAAGTCCTTTTTCATATTTTTACCTTGTTTTCTAGGGAAATAAATTATTTTTGTTACATTTTACAAAGCTTGTTGGCTTTACTCTTTTCTTTGTTACTTTTGTACGAGCCTACACATAACATCATACCAACTTCTGCCACTTTTCAGGTACCAAAAATTTACATCATGAGAGCCTTGAATTGAAGGATAAATTATGTGCATATTGTTTGCATTTTGCGTCAATATATATTTAGATGCAACTCTGGATAACATTCACAATGCCAGCTGAAATAAACTATAATGACTTTTACATAATTCTGCATTCTGTCCCATACAGTCACCACTGGAATATCTATCACAACATACTTTCAAGACTTTGTCACAATCATATTTAACTGTGATTATCAAAAACATGATTTTTAATATTATTAGTGTGTAAGGACCATTTAAATGGCATGTAATCAGAATGGAAAGGCCAGAATAATGCAACTTTTACTAAATGATGGTCAGCATTTTTTTTAGAAAAAATAGTCCCACTAGAAGACTAATGCTCTAGTGGGCAAAAATAATTTCCAAGAATTCAAGATAAAACCATTTTTCCCTTTTAATTTTTGAGTGTTGGGACCTTATCTGATGTTTATCAGCTAAAACAAAATTTCTAAATTAGCTGCTGTGGTGACCATATTGGAAGTCAACTTGGCACCATTTTCATTTAGGACAAAGCAGACATCATTAATAGTATTTTGGTGAATCCATTTCAAGGAAGTAGTGACAAAAAGATTTTTAAGACATTCAATGAAGCAGCCGTTCTGGCTGTACGACTGGCATCTTTTTCATTTAGGACATAGCTAGGTATCATAAGAAGGCTATTAGTGAAAACCCCATGTAGATATAACCATACATTCAGGAGTAGTGATAAAAACATTTTCAAGATGGCTGAGGTGTGGTGGTCATATTTGGATGTCAGGTTCGCAGCACTGTCACTGAGACCAACTCGACCTCGTAAGAAGTCTTAAATTGCTACCTTCAAAATCTGAAAAATTGAAAACTCAAACCTAAACTTTCATTGGCTCACAGCACTTCGCCATATTTAAATGATTGGCATTAGAATAAAAGTGGAAAGTCGGTAAAAACAATATGAACTGAGTAATATGGTACTGTGGTGCACCCTCTTTATAGCACTGTTCATGGAAGCCATAAAGGGACCAAAATTATAAGTGATGGAGCCTCATATTACAGGATGTGTCATAACAGTGCATAAAACACTAATCCCCAACAAAGCTGTGTCATAACAATGCATAAAAACACAAAGTGTAAAGGTATGTTCCAACAAATCTGTGTCATAATAGTGCATACAAACACAGTAAAGGTATGTTCCAACACAGCTGTGTCATAAAAGTGCATAAAAGCAGAGTAAAGGTATGTTCCAACAGTGTTGTGTCATAATAGTACAGAGTAAAGGTATGTTCCAACAAAGCTGTCATAATAGTGCATAAAAACATGCAGTGTAAAGGTATGTTCCAACAAAGTTGTGTCGTAATAGTGCACAAAAACGCAGAGTAAAGGTAAGTTCCAACAAAGCTGTGTCATAAAAGTGCATAAAAAAGTTGTGTCATAATAATGCATACAAACAGTGTAAAGGTATGTTCCAACAAAGCTGTGTCATAACAGTGTATACAAACACAGATTAAAAGCATGTTCAAACAAAGCTGTGTCATAATAGCGCATAAAAACACACAGTAAAGGTATGTTCTAACAAAGCTGTGTCATAACAATACATAAAAACAGACAGAGTAAAGGTAGTTCCAACAAGGCTGTGTCATAATAGTGCATTAAAAAAAACACAGAGTAAAGGTATGTTCCAACAAGGATGTGTCATAATAGTGCATAAAAACACAGAGTAAAGGTATGTTCCAACAAGGCTAGGTCATAATAGTGCATAAAAAAAACAATGAGAAAATGTATGTTCCAATAAGGCTGTATTGTAATTATAAGAATCTGATGTGATTCATGGCCACAAGAAGGGGCTTAATAGTGAGGGACAACTTTACTTAGACTCCATTCTATTTGGTGTTACATTTATTACAATTATTACATGATGTACTGACATTCCAATTTAAGTTCTATGGACAATGATCATTACTGATTGTTTGTTTTGTACATGAGAAAAGGGGAGCTAAGGAAAATAACATAATAATTTTTTTCAGTTTTGATGTAGCAAACCACCTTGTTCTCTAAGAAATGATAAACAAATTCTTAAAATAAGATTTAAACTAACCTTCTGATCATGTGTGATGTCAAGAACTTCAACAACTGCTGGGTTGCCATAACCACCTGAAATAAAAGACCATAATGTTTACATCACCAGTGCTAAAGTCTGATAGCTTAAAGGCCCCTCTAATTTCAAAGTGGGCCCCTCCTTTATTCTAAGTGACGTGCTCATCGGGTGTGTCAAAAAAAAACTAACTTGTTGAGAAAACTTTGATGCGATGATGAAATGCGTAAATTTATTTTCAAGATGGATCATGTTGAAAAACTAGTAAATAATTAATATTTATCCCTATGCATGTCCCTTACCCTTAGGAAGATTGTCTACTTATCATACTACTGAAAGCTGCAAATTTTGTGTTCAAAACAAAATACATGATTGATGAATGGGGAACAGATTGCCTGGGTTACCATGACTAGTGCTCACATGGTTTTAACATACATGTGATTCTAAAATACCACTTTGGATATTTGTATGCTGGAAACCAGAAAGAACCAGTCTAGATGGCACCGGAACTGTTATCGCAATGATGCGTGGCTGTGTAAGGTGACTGAAGTTAGCATGGATACACAAGCTGTTAACTGATTACTTTATTGTTGTAATCTGGAGAGTTTAGGCCAAATGCCAGATGTTTCTAGAGATATAACCAATAAAGGAATCAAATGTAGTCATCTTGGCTTCTGAATCATTGATTAAAAACTGACCATCCTTTGACGGAATTGAGATAAAAAGTAAAGCTCGACTAAAAATGATTTCTCAAAACCACTTGAGTATTTTTTATGGTCTTGTTTAACTGCTACTGCATTGTTCAAGCTGTTTCAAGATTAAGTTTAATGAAAAATAATTCAGCTTTCCCTTACTCATGCTTACTCTAGTGTATTGAAACACAACTTAAACATATTACGTGGCACCTATGAACAACAAAAGTATAAACAGAAACTATAAATCAAGACACACTTCAGATGCTAATGAACATAAACACTGCTGATCCACTGAGTATGAAGGACATTGTTAGAGCAATTAGACAATAGCTGACCTGACCGCTCCAGTAGACTAGTGGTTAGAGCATCCACCTCGGATGTGGGAGGTCGTGGGTTTGAAACCAGGCCAAGTTATACCATAGACTTATAAAAATGGTACTATCATCTGCATCGCTAGACACTCAGCATTAAGAGGTTAGTGTTAGAACTAGTTGGCTTGGTGTCAGGATAATGTGACTGGGTGGTTCATCGTGCTACATGTCTGCAGCATGATGCCCCAGTGCTAAACTGCCACACTGCAGACATCATAGAGATATGACTCAAATTGTTAAAGCTACTTTAAAAATCCAAATCACATACACAATAGCTGACCTCAGGACCTGAAGGAAAAACACTGCTTTACATGAAATTTGCTGAGATCCAAATAAAGACTCAAGTCAGTTTAATATGATTTTCTTTTTATCTTTTCATATTTGGAGTGTAGCAATCACAATGTTTTGTGACAAATAATATCAAAAAAAAGGTGCAATATTGGGCATATGGAAATTAGAGTCTCAGCTTGTGCAATCTGAGTCTGGGCTTGTGATGTTTTTTGGTCCTGTGCCTGTGTCTAAAAAAAATTTTCTTTGAGCACTGATCACTGGCAGTTTTGATATAAGCATCAACTCAACACAGTAGTTTGGATATAAGCATCAACACAACAGTTTTGATATAAGCATTAGTACAGTAGTTTTGATATAAGCATCAACTCAACATAACAGTTTTGACATGAGTAATTCAACTGAACAGTTTCCATACTGGCATCAAACCAACAGTGGCAGTTTTAATATGAATATCAATTCAACCCAATAGTTTTGATATTAGCATCAATTAAACACAACTGTTCTGATATAAGAATCAATTCAACACAAGTTTTAATATAAACATCAATTTAACATTGGCTGTCGAGCATCAACTCAACACAACACTTGATATGAGCATCAATTTTTAATATAAACATCAATTTAACAACATTGGCTGCAACAGTTTTAATATAAACATCAATCTAACAGCATCAACTCAACACAACAGCCTTGATATGAGCATCAATTCAACACAACAGTTTTAATATAAACATCAATTAACACCAACTGTCTGATATGAGCAACAGTTTTAATATAAACATCAATTTAACACTGGCCACTGGCTATCTGATACGAGCATCAGATCAACACAACAGTTTTAACATAAGTCTCAGTTCAAGTAATATTCAGCATCATACTTGGCAAAATGGTATATACAATGTATGAAATATTGAAATTTAAAATGTTTAAAAGAAATTACTGTTGTTAAAAAAGTTAAAAATGTTAAAATAATTTATCAGGGCATTTACATAATCAAATCACATTTTAAGGAAAAAATCAATCATAAAGAAAGCATGAAACATACTGTCGCCAATCCATGTGTCAGTCATTTTTGTGGACCCAAAGCAATGACCCACATATCAAGAACTGGACTGAAAGCATGTTGAATTAAGTTCAGTCAGTCTCATAAGTAGGTCATAGTAACCTGCTTTCTGGGTAAAAGGTGGTGTTACATTATGATTTATAAACTTACAAACTTCTTGATACCAATGTCAAATGCCATGCAAGATACTCCACACAGGGACAAAGATAACAATGACAAACCTTTAACATACAAATTATCAAGTTTCATTATTAAAGGTGGAAAAGAGACCATGATAAAGCTGCAAAAGAAAGGAACCTTGGATACAGTAAAACAGAAGATAGCCTAGTGAACAATGAAACAGTGAAAATTAAGCTGTTATACTGATCCTGCTTTGTTTTAGTATTTACCAGCTGAAAAAGACCTACTGTATATCTGGTTGAGTGCCACTGCCAAAACATTGCCCTTTAGATCTTATATTTTTGCAGTGTTTACATTCTGTACTAATGTAGATGATTTGTGTTCTTTTTAAAATTAAATTATTGTAACTTCAACAGATTTTTTATGTTCACTGAAAAATGAATGACCTCCAATATAACAAAATAACATCCCCAAAACATAGCCTGCTATACAGTAAGACATAAGAACAAGGACCATAACTCCAACAAATACTGTTCTACAGTGCTTATTATTAATCATCAATTAAAATCAGAGATGTAGGGCTGTCAGGTACAAGTGGTCAAAATTCTTTATTATTGAATGGAATGGAAATTAAAGCTGAAATTCAAATTTAAACAGAAATTGTCAATTTTAAATTACCGTATCACCTTATGCAGTACAATAATAACAAATGCTTTTTGTAAGTATTTGAGCAATGCACAAGGATTTTTCCATATCTGTATTTTCCTTGAGGGAAAAACAAAGCTATATTTACAGCCTCATCACATAAACAATACATTCTGCTGAATTATACACCTTACCTGCTCCCCCTGTCAGATGCAGAAACTTCAATTTTTTTTTTGTTCAAATGGCTTTTACCTTGACCCTGCCAGTGGGTCAGAGGATGGGTGAATGGTGTATGAATATGAAAGGGAAGTGCTTATTGGTTCTATAGGTCAAGTATGATAACTATATCTGCCAGGATTCTATACTTATGATATAAAAGCTTTTACTGAAAGTAAACCAAGATTTTGAAATGACCAGAACCTTGCCATGGATACCAGAGAGTGGGTTGGTGTCAGATCATTATTAGTATGATTATTCCACATTTTTTGTGAATTACACTTGATCAGTTGAACTTAATTTCCAGTACAGATATATGACGCTGAGGCAAATTCCTTATTGTCATCATCAATTTCAATACGACTGCTTCCTGTAGCATTTAAATATATAGTATTTGCATCTGTTTCACATTATCAGCCACTTCTTCACTGATTTAAGTATTCAGCATGAAAAGGAAATTGTTCAGTAAATTATGTTTCTCTGATGATGCTTACCTGATCACATTAACATTAGAGATATAACCCTGCTACCTCTGAATCCAGCCCTACTATAAATATTAAAATTTGGCTCGAACTCATACAGACAAAGGGCAGTAACTCTTGTCCATTACTTTCCCTTGCCACCGCCAGGCGTCAGTTTTTAAGCTGAGCTATATACCAACACGGATGCTAGCATGACAGATTGGTTGGGAGGGTTTTCAAGTAATGTGATTAGGTAAGTATATTCGGAGAATCATTAATTTATTGAAAAATTTGGTTTCTCCTTCAAATACATTCCCTGATCACATTAACATTAAGAAAATAGGTAAAATGAGGATGAAATGCTGCACATCTTATCTATACCATGGGTATCCTTCTAGGAAAGAAAGACTGGATTCCCTATTTGAATGATAACCTGCTCTCCTACTTTAAACAGCACATCATATGGTCACCTCAACTGTGACCGCTCTATCAGGTTAAGATGATTACTGAAATCTTCTTACCATCAAACTGACAAATACAGGAAAGCTAAGAGCCTGTGTTGGTTTAATTGGATCTGGTCATCTTGGCCGCAGCCTTGGAACCCACCAGATTCAGGTTTTGTCTCTGTGAAGATAAAGCCTGAAATAAAAACTCCAAAAGTTTGACACTGCAAGCCTGTCAACAGCTTCTATAATGTCTCAGTTCAAAACATTGCATTCAAATGCAAGGCTCACAAAGATCACTCTTATTTCATGAAATGAGGCAACTCTGATTTTTTTAGATGTCAGAGTATGCCAAGCATATAACCCACTTAAGCCATGACGATTGAGCTTGGGAGGTAATGACCTGCTTTCTCACCTTCAAAGACAAAAAATGATCTTTGTGCATGCCATGATTTGTCTCTGTATGGTTCAAGTAGTGCTTGAGAAGAAGGACAGGATCTTGCATGGCTGCTACTCTCAACTTATCTACAGATAAGAGTGAGCATACAATGACTTGATGACTGCCCCTGGTGACTGGTTCTATGCTACAGCGCCTAGTGGAGTCATGAGGATCACCAAACCATCTGATCTTAACTACAGATAGTTTGGGCTAACTGTAAAGGCAAGTCTCTCAACCTACATGCTAAAAATAAAACTATCAGGAAACAGGTTTGTATGATAGCAGCTTCAGTAAGGTAATGACTAATGGCTCAAATATTTCTGAATTGAGTCATGTTAAGATCCAGAAGTGATTCCATTTAAAACAGGGTGAGTGATTTTGGCCTATTCAAATCAAAATTGGCTAAAACATATAAGTCTTTATCATGACCAATATCTTTTCTGCAATGATGCCTGAATGCATCAAATATCATCAAGCAGTAGCCTTTGATGGTAAATGGTGCCCACTTTTTCTCTTTGCTGAGCCAGAGAATAAGCTGGCTGGTTGAAGAGCTGAGACATTCAAAGAGACTACGTTAATGACTCAACACTAGTCCCTGAAAACGTGCCCATTTCCCTCATACACATTCAGAGTGGATGGCCTTCTTGCTCTTTAGATTCTCTCCACAATCAGAGGTCAAAATTCTTTCACTTGCAAGGCTGTCCTAACAAGTGCCATGAAAGAGAGGCCAGTCAAGACAGGGGTGTAACACTTGCGACCATAGCTGTTTGGAGAAATTCATTTTGGCCATAATATTCATGGGTAGGTTTATAGCTAGATCAATTAGATCACTGGCCCAGGATTTGTCCCATCAGAAAGGGGCTATCAGAATTATCTTGCAATTCTGACCACATATTTTCTGTATTATTTTCAGTACTAAGACCATATGAGGAGGGTAGGATAATGCCCATAACCCCTCCCAACTATTTGGTGACCCCTATTTGAGGAAGTAAGTCAGCAATACGTAGCTGACTGACATAATCAGGACTGATTTCTTCCAGGGTCTGTCCTTTCAGCACTGAAAGGCATTTATAATGGTTTCCATATGGAGGCTGATGAGACAAGGCAGTTCCCACAATCCCCATTTGCTGCTGAAAGTATTCCAGCAACAGGTGGGCTACCCAACCATATGCACTGGCATGTGTAAATACCATCATTTCTAGTTGGGGCTATTGCAGAGAAATTACTGTCATGAGCCAACCATGTTTGCACCATTGACATAGGAATGATCGTATTTCATTTGTGATATTGACGTTTTAACTAAGTGGACTGGACTGAGCCAGCAAAGTAATTTGTAATGGGCGCATATAAGGCAGCTCAGCTTGATCAATTCTGCTGCTGCAATGAATATCCTAAGGAGTTGCAAGCACTTCTCATGGAAATTCCTGTTCTGTTGGAAATGACTCTGCGAGTTTGACAATCAGCATAAAACAGACATGACATACATGATTGAGAATGGTTATAACCTCCATACCCAGCTGGACAAACTAGGATGGGTGAAGGTCAGATTTGTCCAAATTCATGAGAACCAAGACGATTCAAATGGGACAAGAGATCACTTTTTGAGGAGAATAGAATATACTATATGTTTTTTACATCATTCAGATACACCACAGTTGCTGTAGAGGAAGTCAACCAGAACAGGGTGACAATGCAATCCATAACATGGTAAAGACCTAGGTGCTGACATTTAGACTGAATAGAGGACTCAAACTTGTCATACATAAACAAACCAAAGAAACTTTGCATGAAGCAGGTGAATAGGGACAAGAAAGTGGGCATCTATGAGATTGAGATTGATGGATACTCATCATCTCTATCTTAAACCTCACCAGAAGAATGAATTAATTCAGGAAACTGAAGACTACAATTGACCTCAAATTGCCATTGGCCTTTTTGGTAAGGAGCAGCTGTGAATAAAACACGGAGAATGTGGTTTTCATACAATCTCCACCATCCATCTGTCAATGAGCACTGTATTTCCTGCTGAAAAATGTTGTCCTTCTCCTAATGTGATGGAACATCCATTAGAATGGGAGAAGAAAAGAAGAAGTGGTTGAACAAAGTCTGAAACTCATCCAAAATGACTTGAATTACCCATTCATTTTGTGGCAGCAGATTGATCAAATACGATCGGAATTGCAGGAGTCTGCCCGCCCCCCCAGGTATACTGTGGGTGATGAGAGTGTTGATTCAGCAGTGTGAGACAGGAGGCATGGGGTGGAGAAACTTGTTTTTTTTACCTCCCTTGTAAGGGTGCCTACTCAACTGGTTCAGCTGTCACCTGCTGGCATAAGGTTGAGATCTGAATAGCACCTGGAACATAAAAGATGCCTTTGCTTGGCTTGCCTATCTTCCATATGATGTAGAAAGGACAACTGATTTCTAAAACAAGGATATGGGTGGAGTGGCAAGTTGGAGGGGTAGTTCTTGAGCTGCCCTGCCTGCTTCCAAACTTCTTCAAATCTGCCCCAAAACAGCAATGGCACATCAAAATGGAGTCATCTTCAAAGGCAGAGCGTGATTTTGTTTCATACAACACAAATATGTGTTATCACATATCAAGTTAACATTGGCAGTGGCAATCAAACACTTGTCATCAAATGGTGAGCTGCTCTGTCAACAACCCAAACAGTTCGGGATGTCGACTCCCAGCCATGTTGGTGGGCCGAGTTTTCCCAACAGTCAGAAAATCATCAAGTAGGCCAAATCTAGCATCAAAGACATGGCAACAATGTTCTGAACCTGCTTTGATTTTGCAATAAATTTTTTTTAAAACTCCAGTTTTCAGTCTGACAGGCAGTGGAATGTGTCCTGTACCAGTCTGTTAATGGACTGCTTCCATTTCCGGATAAACCATTTCCTGTGGCAACAATGATGCAATAATATTGAAAAAGTATCCCCAAATCAGATTTACTTCTTCTTCAAAATGGCAAAAGAAGGGTATTCAAATAAAAGTAACATCATTACATTTTTAACAGCTGAAGAATAAATCAGCATAAGTTGCATTCTTCTACTAGTCTATGGACAGAAAAGGAGCAGAATGGTTAATAAAGAATATACAAATGACTGATGAAAATAAATTTCAATGAACTCAAAGGTTTCACTTTCAATGAAAATTCACTGAAAATTATCAATATAACTACCAAACAAAGTAAAAAGAAAACTACATCAGTGCATCTTAATATCTTTGACAAATGTAAAGATACTTAAATAAATAAATAAAGACACATTGTGGTGTACAAATCAGGTCATGTGTCAAGTGCCTGGATGTCCTGGTGGAAGAAGGGAGATAGAGGAGAGGTATATTCTTGTGCCATTCTAGTCTTCAAGCTCTAGCAAAGCAGAAGGTAATTAATGAAAAGCTTGCTCCATGGCCTGAGTTGGAAAAAAAACCAACAAAAACAAGTGTACATGTACAATCTTGTCTATATAGTGCCAAGTAAGTTTAGGTGTCCAAAAGAAGACATACAAAACAAAGATAACAGTAAAACATGGTAAAGTCTTTCAAAT
The DNA here is from genome assembly GCA_016617855.1 of Megalonaias nervosa. Classification (NCBI taxonomy): domain Eukaryota; kingdom Metazoa; phylum Mollusca; class Bivalvia; order Unionida; family Unionidae; genus Megalonaias; species Megalonaias nervosa. The sequence continues at coordinate 69,101 of JAECUM010002667.1, read as the reverse complement.
ACAAAGTCAGTTTTTTTTTCAAAGTTATAAATCTAACTCTTTTGAAAGTCCAAGACCTTCTCATGCATCGCAGGTCAAAAAGGTTGCCTCCATTATTTGTCCCTTCCTTGTACTGTACAAATGAAACCATACAGTCAAGGGCTCATATTCACCTAACACTGGAAAAATTGGAAGATATTTTACAGAATATTATTGTATTCAGATGGCTGTTAATGCAAATGATAAACTGCTTCGTGAAAATCTAAACACAAAATTTATTTATTCAGAAAGCAAAATTACCGCTTTTGTCCCCTCAACATTTGCAAAGAATTAATTCCTGCAGACCCTCTCAATCCTGCAAGTTATTGACCAATGACCCATTAACATGTACTTTTGTATGCAAAATATTGCATAAATGTAAGTCACATTTCTGAGAAATACTCACCTAAGTCTCTGCATTTTCGCTTTTTCTCTGACTGCTTGACCTCTTCAACTTTTGGGACTTGGACATTTTCTGCATCTCCTGTTCCATCTACAGAGTTACCGGAAATAAGTCCCGCATCCGCCCCTCTCAGAAAGAACAACTTCTCTGCAGATGGATTTGGCCACGACAGTATTCCTTTTTTGTCTATGCAGCAAAGTGTCTAACAAGTAAATATAATACCATGTTAATCTTGTAACTGTCTACTCATAGTTTTTAATAACAAAACTGTATCATGGAAAAATGTAAATTCTGCATACAAGTGAAATGCTTACTGACGATAAAAGTGCCGATGAGCTAAGAGTTAAAGAAAAATATCTTCTAAGAGTTTGCAGAGTAAAATGTAGTCTGAAAATATAGTAATCTGTTTTGCTCCCAATTACATACTGACAAATATTTCAAGTGGACAAATTAACAATATTATGATGAAAACTGAACCTTTAATTTCTTAATTTCTGCAAATTGTAATAAATGAATTAAAATTTTATTCTCAATATGAATACTGTGTTAATTAGATTAATATGCCCATATCATAATTTGTATGTGCTACACATGTAACACCTCATAATGTCACATTACACCAAGACCTCCTGTAAAGCAAAAATGAAATGACTGAGACATTTATGATATTTGTTAAACAAATAAAATCTTTTGCTCACTGAGGTTCACAAAAGATGTGAATCATTCAACTTATTTCCTAAATTTCTTTTGAATTAAACAGGCCTATATGATCCTCTATATACGAGCTAATATTTCTTAGATCATATTTTTTTAATAAAATATTTTAACATCTAAGACAAGATCACAAGTCACAAAATTAATCCACTAAAATATAAAAATCTGATGATCTGATTTTATTTACCCAGTGATGCAGTCCAAAGTTCTTCATAATCAAAAGAACCAACTTTATGTTTCAGTTGCCTAAAGGCAGCACCTTACAATTATACTGTTGTGTGTTCACTTGAAGAATTCCTTTGTTTTCTTTTATTAACCATAAATATTTCTTTTCCTTTGCAAAATATTTTCAGTTATGTTTTGAAATGTGCTGAACAAGTAGATACCCAACAAGCTACCATAACCTCTGGGCTACAGTCACAATATTTGTTGGGTTATGAGCCAGCACTCAAGTAACCCATCAGCTATTAGATCATGGAAAAACTGCTGCCATAAAAAATGCCCAAATTTATTTCTATACTGTTCTTTAATAATCATTGACAATAATTTTATATAAATTATAACACCACTCTATCACTAAAACATGATATATCTAAACCCAATAATGGTGTTCATGTTTCTTTGCATGGAGAAAGGGCTCATGGGTAATAAAAAAAAAAAACAACAGATAACAATCACAGAATTCATGTGCATAGAATATTTCATTGGCATGTTCTGCTAACTGTGCTCATAGGATGTATTGGTAATTGTATTCATATCATGTACTGGTAATTGTGTTCATATCATGTATGGAAAATTGTGCTCATATCATGCACTGGTAACTGTTTTCATATCATTTACTGGTAATTGTGTTCATATCAAGTATTGATCATTGAGTTCATATCATGAACTGGTAATTGTGTTCATATCATGTACTGGTAATTGTACACTCATCTGAGCTCCAGATAATTTTTCTGTCAAATGAGCAAAATTCTCATCTTTTTGAAATTTAAACAGCAATTATCTATGGGTACTGTACCCATTACTTTTAGACTCAGTATAATTAAAAACCCTAGACCAAACATGTTTGCTGTGTCATCACACCCTTTGGAAGTGTATTGAGATAAGAATTACATATTTTATTCTTTATTTTATGAAGGGTTTCAAGAAATCTTTACTCTGGCTTATATTATCCAAGCGTGTGTTTTCTTTGCTTCAAACAAGACTTTAATTTCCCGTACTCTACCACTACCGGACAATAACCCTATACCACAGCAAATGAAATCCTTACATGTTCCTCAATTTCATCTTTTATAAAAACATTGTACATCCCTTGATCCTGTACCAAAATCTCTTATATGTTATCTGCCTTTGTAACATGTCAGCATGTTGAGATATGTCACGTAATAAAACATGGCTTATTACTCAGGTTCTATCGGTGAAGTATCATGTAATACACGAGTTGCAGAATAAACAGCCTGCATTATTTCAAGCAGTTAAGAAAAACAAGGCAATGGTATAAAATAAAATTTGATTCTGACTGTACTGAATCAAAAAGTGTGTAGAAACAGACCATTAATTTCAGTAAAAAATTAAAAAAAACCAAACATCTCCTACTTTAAACTATGGCTTGTACAATATCTAAAAATGATAATACAATGGGTGGATGCAATCAACATCATTCCTTCTGGAGTACATGATGTTTAACTTGTCAGATATTTATATTCACTATTTAAACTTCTTCAAATCTAATCATAATCTCAAATAAAATTATTAAGTGCAATTTTTTAAAAACTTTATTTTCTTTCTGAACCACATACCCAATCACAGGTGTCATTAAACCTCAATATAAAAGACTGTGTTATATGAGTAGTTTCCTATCCAGTTGTAGTCTTGGTTGATGCAAGAGCTTAGAAGTGAACTGTAGGTAAAAAAACATAAAGCAGGCTTAACCCAAACAAACCAAAATATTGTTGTGTCTCTGATGATTAGTGAAAAACAAAAGAATACAAGTGATCATTAGGTACCCCTTCAAAAAAAAGATGTGTGTACTCAGTACATGTAGATTTGTCCAAACGCATATTTGGACCAAATGAGTGAAAAAATTACCATTATGCATGCTATCTGAAGTGACAAAATCAATATGCTAGTTCAGTTGGGGTATTTTCAGGGTTCCCCCACTTTTAAAACAGTAAATTTTAAAAAAATTATGTTTCTCTGAGAATACTTACCCAATCACATTACATCAGGAATATTAGCCTGCTACCTTGTGAATCCAGTCCTACTAAAAACACAAAAATCATCTTTTCTATTTCAATAGACAAAGGCAATAACTCTTGTCTATTACCTCCCCTTGGCACAGCCAGGTGTTGCTAGTTTTTAGCTGAGCGAGATACTAACAAGGAAGCTTGCATGGCGACGTGGTTGGGAAGGATTTTAACTAATGTGACTGGGTAAGTTCTCAGAGAAACATAATTTACTTAAATATTTGCTTTCTCCTTTGAATACATTCCCCAATCACATTACGTCAGGAGAATAAGTAATAGGAGGGAGGATGATGAGCATTCAATTTCTAACTCAGATATCCTTCTCAGGAAGAAAAGCTGGATTTGCCATGTGAACAATAACCTGTTCTCCTAATTACATGAGTAGCACAGCCTGGGGTAATTTTACCTGAGAGCCTAACAAACGGTTAAGAAGATGAATACTGCAATCTTCTTATCTACAAAATTTCACTGGCAAATCTAGTGAAGCTAATAGGCTGTGTTGATTGATCTAGTTGGGTCAGGTGGCTGTCTGTGCTGCTGCCAAGGACCCACCAGATTCATGGTTTGCCTCTGCAATGCTAAAACTCAGAGATGAAGACTCAAAAAGGTTGACTCTGCATGCCAGCCAACAGCGTATATTGTATCTCGAATTGAAACATTGCATTTGAATGTGAGGCTCATAGAGATGGCTCAAAGTAATCTTCATGAGATAACTCTGATCTGGTGAGACGTCAGAGTACACCAAGCATACAACCCACTTCAGCCATGAAGCAAGGGCTTGAGGTGTGATATCCTGTGTTCTGGCTCACACCAGTAGGAAGAGGTGTTTGCCTGTGCTGCAACATGTTCCTTTTTGTTTCAAGTAGGACACAATCAGCATCTTGCATAGATGCTGTTCTTGACCTGTCTATGGCAGAGAGAAAGTGAGTAATGACTCTTTCTTTACCAACAGATGGTAACCTATTTGGGCTACAAAGCCTGGTTGTGTCAAGAGAATCACTGAACCCTCGAATCTGAACTGAAGAGAGTTCGGGTCAACATAAAGGGCACACAGCTCGCTTACCCTGATTGCGGAAGCTAAAGCTATCAGGAAACATGACTTTATGATAGTAACTTTAGCTCAGTATGGGCTAAAGGTTCAAGCAGATTTGAAGCGAACCGTGTTAAAACCCAGGATTAGTTCCACTTGGAAACAAGAATAAGGGATTTTGGTCGATTGAGACCAAAAAGATCTAAAAAATCTGATAGGTCTATATCCTGCACCAAATCATGTCTGCTATGATGCCTGAATGTGTCCAATATCATGGGGCAGAAGCCTTTGATAGAGATTGGGACCAACTGTTTCCTCTCAAAGAGCCAGTGAAAAAAGTCAGCCAGTTGAGGGGCTGAGGCACACAGAGGGATGATATTGGTATGGTACCAGTCCCTGAAAACACCTCTTTTTCTCATAAGTCTTGAGAGTGGAGGACTCTCTCTCCACAAATGAAGGTTAGAATCGTTGTCTTGCAAGGCTGTCCTGAGATGAGCCAAACTGAATAAACCGAGGAGTTGCAAAAACACTCTCACTAAAATCAAAGTTCTGTTGGAAAAAGACTCGGCTAGCTTGATGATTCTGATTACGCAAACACAAGAAAGTTGCACCAGATTCCAGTTGGTTAAAAATTCTATCTCCAGATGTACAAAAAGCTGGGATGGATGAAGGTCTGATTTTTCCCAGTTAACTAGAAAGCCTGGATGATCTAAATGAGAGAGGAGATTGTTCCTGCCTTGGTTTAGATTAGAACTTACCATATGTTTGTGCAGGATGTCATCAAGGTATGCTGCCATGGTTGTAGATGACATCTATCAGAACACAGTGACGTAATCCATAATCTCAGTAAAAGCCCACGTAATCTAATGGATCCAGTATAAACCCCATCGGTCAGATCAAGACTGACAGCATATCATCCCATCAAATGGAGATGCAGATCTCCATCCTGAATTGGTTGAGGCGATTCCAGTCAATGATGGGTCTCAACATGCTGTTTGCTTTCCGAAAAAGAAACAGCCTTAAATTAAACCCCAGGGATTGTGGTCTTTGCACAAGTGTCACTACCTTTTTTTTTTGATGAGCGGCCATATCTCCTGTTGTAGGAAGGCATCCTTCTGCTTATCTGATGATGCATTTGTGAAGAGGGGAGAGGAAGAGAGGAGAAGGGATTGTTGATGAATGAAACCCAATGCCCATCTGAATGACCTGGATCACTCCCCCCATTCTGAAGGAATAGGTAGATCCTGTGAGCTCAAAATTTGGTTTCATATCACCTATGACTACTTCCTAGGGATCAATATTGGTGCACATGTGACTGAGAAGATCCACTGTCCTTAAGCTGCTAAACATCCCGTCACACTGGTGGGGTTTGAGTGGTTCCAAACACTTGTGTGGGTAGAACTGCAAGGTATTTTCCCTCCAAAGCAACAGTGACCTGAACAGGGTTGTCCGGAAAGTGATGGTATGACAAGGTTGGAGAGATGTGGATCACAGACATGCAACGTGTATCAAGAGTAATTGGCCGAACCCGTCAATGTATTGGTCATGCTGAGTAGTATTAGTCAATGACCACAGCAATCCTGGTCATCACCTCCCAAGTGTGGCTATTGCTGGGTGTCTCTGTCAAGTCTGAAAGATGCCAATGAGGCCAAATCCAACAATGAAGGTGCAACAACATCTCAAACAAGCTCCAACAGGCATGGAGCACATTTATCCACCTTACAAAATAAACAAGGAGACATATGACATGTAACAAGCTGCAGATGAATGATGATAAAACTGAAGCCATCCTGATTACAACACAAAGACTTTCTCATTCACATCCTTTACCTCAGACAATAAATATCAGCAACACCAACATTAAATTCACACAGTCAGTACGAAACCTCAGTGTCACTCTCGACAGTACTCTCTCGTTGCACCAACATGTCATGAACATATGCAAGGCTGCATATCTTGAGCTGAGACAAATCAGCTCCATTCACAAGTATCTTTCAGTTGATGCCACTAAAACACTTGTGTGTTCCTTAGTACTTTCAAGACTGGACTATTGTAACTCAATTCTGTCTGGTTTGTCTCAATATCTACCTCAGAAACTTCAAAAGTTCAAAATACAGCCAGTCGGATCATCCTTAGAGTACCACAATCAGAGCACACCTCTCCCCTGCTCTGTACCCTACACTGGCTATCCATATGATCCAGAATTAAACACAAAATTTGTTCTCTGTGCTACGTTTCACTGACGGGCTCCAGTCCAACACACCTATCTGACCTCACCCATGTGTACACACCTGCAAGATGCTTACGCTCCTCTTCTGACACTCGTATTCTCATTATTCCCACTATAAAGATGAAATCATATGGACAACGCTCTTTTGCATACCAGGGCCCAGCAACGTGGAACGAATTGCCCACTGCACTTAGACACAAAGACACAGTGATCTCATTCAAGAGCGCTCTTAAAACTCACCTATTTCAACTGCAAGAACAGACTTAAAGACCTAATAATGTATCCTTGCCTTAAATATTTACAGCATATTTTCTGTTTCTACTTTTGTGGTGTTTGTTTTTAATTTTGTAATCATATCATTATATATGTTTTTTAAGTGTTGTCAAATGTTGTAAAGCGCTTAGAGCTTCTAAAGATTAGGCGCTATACAAAGTCCTCATTATTATTATTATTATTATTATTATTATATGACTACCATATTCTTGTCAAGTGCCAGGAGATCAGTACTGTAGGCATCTGTTGCCTTCAGTCCATCTCTTCCTCCTCATCAATGTCTAGCAATTCTTTAGAGTAGAGGTTTTGGATGGAAGGCATTCTGAAGTAGCAAACACCATATAAATGTTCTCAACAGTGGCTTTAAAACCAAACTTCAGTCTCTTCCATGGTCGGAGCTGAGTAAGATGTGAAGGATGGTGAATTGAAGGAGTTCCATCGCACTCACAGTACATCGAAGCCCAGCTGGGTCTACTTGCAGCTCTGAAGAAGACATACCAGGTGTTATGACTCAATTTCATCCCAATGAAAATGTTACTAGCTATCCCTTATGGACAAACAGTGACCATAAGGAAGTCCAGCACTGCTGGGACTGCCAGCTGGTTTGCCTGGTGAATGGTCAGCCTGGAAGCTGGCGGTATATAAGACCAGCCGCTGCAAGGGCCTGACTGGACAGTCTGACATTTTGCTGAAATCTGTCACAGAAAGGGCATGTCACTGATGGTATGGTTAGACAGGTGGATCTGTCACTAAGATCCCCATAAATCATGTTGGCTGGAGCAATTCAACAAAAAGGTCCTCATGTTGGAATGGCATTTAAATGACATTCTGCTGAAATGACAAAAGAAGAGAAAGCAAAGCATAAATTTTTAATTCATCTAGTTACTAACTCGCTAATATAAATATATTCCCCATTACTAATGAAGGAATCAAAAAAGTCAGTGTCACATTCAAAACTTACAGGCTATGCTTTGAACTTATGCATTTTAAGTATTTAGTTCACCGTTCTACTGAAACTACACAAGACGGGAAAAACAAAGCATAAATTAGCAATGTTAAAAACTCACTAAAACCAACTCCATTATGGATAAAGCAAGCAAAAAAGAAAGTTGCACTAACTCATAATGACTTTTGCAAAGGTCAACAATAATGATTAATCCACAAAATAAACCCAAAAGGAACACTGGATAAATCAATTAGGACACAAAAATGGCTTCGATTGTCAGAGGAGAAACTGGATGATGTTATCCAGTACAGCAGCAAAGCTAACAACTAGCGACACCTGGAGGTGCCAAGGGGAGGTAATGGGCAAGAGTTAATGCCCTTTGTCTATTGAAATGGACAGAAAGAAACAATTTTTGTCTTCCTGTATGGTTGGATTCATGAGGTAGCAGGCTAATATTCCTAACATAATGTGATTGGGGAACAGATTCGAAGGAGAACATACAATATGGTCACCACACAGTGGTCATCTTGAATCTTATTTATGCTATTCCTCAATGGAAGGTGGTAACATCATGAGGTTTTCACAAAAAGATTTCTTATTATGTCTAGCTGGTTCTAAATGAAAATGGTACTGATCTGACATCCAATATGGTCACCACAGCAACCATTATGAAAATTTTGATACTGCTACTCCTCCTCAACAGAACGTCATAGGGATGTCACTAGATGTCTAGTTAGTCCTAAATGAAAATGGTGCCAATCTGATGTCCAATATGGCTTAATGCATTCACTGTCAAGAAAGCCCAGAATTCTAGAATTTGCATTGAAAACTGCCCCAGCAGTTGGTAGATTACTACATATTAAGCAAGGTCTGATAGTAAAATTCTTTGCAGAGGCATGTTGGGTGTGAGAGTGCCAATAATGCTTAACACCAAGTTCCCGGAGCAAACTACCAAACAACAAGCAAGGATTTATCACAATACATATTTTTAACTTACATATCAAAAGGGGAATTGGGTAAGATAAACTTTAGTATTTTTCTCTAAAAAATACAGAGATCACACATCACAGACAATGGTATCCTTGGGCAAAACACAAGAACAAGGTTCTTGACCTGAATACATTGTTATTGTGGCTCTTATCGCTCTAATGCCAAGAACACTGTTCAAGAAATGTCAAGAACCTAATTCATGGGTTGCAAACCCACATAACCTCCAAGTAGACACGAACATGCTAAGCATGGATCCACCATTTATTTTATTTCCAGATCAACTGGAGTATTTAAATCAAGCACACTCAGGAATTTCTGAAAACGTGCGAGAATGTGTTCTTGCTATTTGGGTGAGTACCTCCAACAGGTCACTAACACACAGTCAACATCTTGGCAAAGTGTTCTGGTTGAAATGAAATCAATAAACTTAACTCATGATCAATTCAATTATGACTCAATTACCTATTCTTTATGTGATCAAGTGGCAGCTGATAATCTTACAATAGCCAGTTTTTCATCAACTTTTGTTAATATTCACAAACTTTATGGTCTTTTCATGGTCAGACACAACTCATTCTTTCTTCTGACTTTGTCCACAACTTCCTAGTAGCATGGGAAACATGGTTGAAGCATTTATTGGTCTACTGGGATTCTGAATGTAGTGTTGGCTTTGTTCTCTGTGAGTAACAGTCGTTCTATAATCAGATCCTAGGCTTGGTAGACTTTATTTTTGGGGATACATTATGCAAAAGAAGCAACCAAAAAGATACTGACCCTTTCTTTCTTGAGATGGAATAATGCATGCAGTCTGTTTTGAAGAGCCATGATTGGTAATCTTAATAAACAAATAAGTAAGTTTAAGACCTACTTTTCTATGAGGCAATTGTTAATCGCAACATTATGGATTAACTGCTGTATGCTCAGAAATACAGAGATATTATTGTCACAGTATCACAGTCCTGATAGATACATCCTGCTGAGTTGTCAGCATCAGAAAATCTGGATCAATACAAAATGCAAAGCTTCATGTCATGATCTGGATTTTGTGTGCTGATGAGATGTGATCTAGAAATCAAACCTGCATTACTGTGATAATGATATTTTTTAACATGCCTATCAATTTTGAGATAATTAAAGTTCATTATGTTGGAAACTTGCCATTATTTCATTATGAACTTCTATAAATGGGTTTTAATGTACAGTAATGTTCTGATACACAATTTCCAAATGTAATGTTGTTTGAGATGAACCTTTAGGTTCTATTTAATCTACTTTATAAAAAGATGAATAATATTTTTGCTGAATTGACAAAATCATGCTTTGGACCTTTCAGATATTTTACATATAATGCAAGGTTCCTTAACTAACATCCTTGTGAGAGCTTTGTTTCCTCCTAGTGTTGGCATTTCCTCACTTGGGGAGCTGCTATTGTAACCAGGAAACCTTGAGGATAAAGTAGCCCCAGCTTCCTCTGAGAGTATGGTAAAACAGAATCAGAAACTGACAGTATTGTTTTCCTACTTATAGGAAACGATGGTAAAATTCTGGCTCTTTCTAGGGAAGAAAATCGATAGATATATAGAGGATCTCAACTGGGTAACGATTTAATATTGAATTTATGAAACGAGTTCAATAATGTCCAGCTTCTGCAAGCCATTTGAGATTCTTTTTATCATATAGTTTTATTTCAGTAGAAATTATTTAGAAAGAAAGAAGAACGAATAATTTCATTCATTCTGACAGATGCTGTACCTTTCATTGGTTGTGCGTAAAAAACAGTCCCAAACAAAGTTGAAATAGTAAAAGTATATTATACATTTTTGATAACTATAAATCAAAGAATAAGTGTCCATCCAAATAAACAGAACATTTTACGAAAGACAAAACATTTGTCAACACAAAATGTCCAATGCGTGTGATGTCACTTTGATATGGTGCACAGCACCAGTTTCAGTTGGGCAACACAACACAGTGACAGTGTTTACATTTACATTCCACATCACAACAAAACACTACACTGTTGCGATATTTTTGCGAAAAGAAGTTTACTGGATGCAGAAATACACATATTTGCTGTAATGCATTTGTGACCAGATATTTGCAGTATTTGATTTGGAACATTAGATTGTACAGAAGACATAAACAAATCTCTTTCTGAGTCGGATCTGCATCACATATTTACCGTGTAAATATGCTGTGGTTAGATCAACTTCTGTCAGTTGGGGAGACCGGTTTATGTCTACATTCTTCTGTGAACAAAGGTGAGTTTATTTACTTCAGTAAGTTCACATTTAAACCAAGCTTGTATATAGGCTGGATTCCATGCTACAGATATACCGCCCATCCATCCCCACCCCCACCCTCACTATCATCTGTGCAATACCGGTAGTTGTACTTGTTGTTATTGTTTTTGTCTTGGGGTTTTGCCATTATTCATGTTATGATAAGTTATACATGACATAACAAATCCATTTTTTCCCCAATTCCCTTTTGCGAGTCAAGTAAAACAATGGCCGTCAAAAATGTTCAATGAAAACAAAAAATTCCAGAAGGCGGTGTTAAAAAAGTTTTCCCCACGATCGCAGCCAATCAGTAAAGAGAATACTGCACAAAAATTTAATGGGCTTATTTGGACCAATCAGAATCACATAAAGTGATACGTTCACATGTATAATATCAAAAATATGAAACTGCACACACTGTAGGCAAAGTGTACAGACTATGTGATAAAATAAAGATATGTGATTCACAGTAATGGTAGGGTTGAACACATTTGATTTGACCTGACAGCAATTTTCAGGTTAAACCTTGTTAATGAATGCAAAAAGAATTATAGTGACTGAACACAGTAGTAGCTAATTAGAGACAAATGCAGACTGCAGCAATGAGTTTCAGCAAAGCCTAACATGAGTTATTTCCTGAATGTCCCAGTTAAAGAATAATGGAAATTGCTATTTGTCTGTTGGATTTTTTAATAGCTCATGGCGTGAGCATCTTATATCTGGAATCACGGTATTATCAACATAGGATAGCTGCAAGTTTGATAAACAGATGTTGGATAAACACGGCTAAATTGTTTATGACTATTAATACAACCAACTTACAGAAACAGATCCGAGTACATGAGTTAGGTTGACTCGTCGAGTCACAACCTTTGCCCTTCCCAGCACTATATCCTTAAACCATTGCAGAACATGACTCCACTGAAAATCCACCCTAGCCTCATCAGCTGATATACTGCTGTCACTGTCATAACTATCCTCTCCCAGGGGCTGAAAGGTACACAACACACTGTGTTAGTTATTTTGCCAAACTTAACTAAACCCAATAACAGACTGGAATAATTCAGTTTGGGGGATATCTACTTTGTTTATGATTCAAGTCTGCTGACATACCATTTTCATCTTCAGATACCATTAAATTCAATTCTCTAGGGATGGTTTGAACAACATTTTGAGATTAATGGAATCTATGATAGAGTTGACACAAAAAAAAGGCAATTCAAAATAAGGAGCACAATGTCACAGGTACGGCTCTACTGAGCAGAACTGGCACCAAGATATAGTGAATGGGCAGATTAATTGATAGTGATCTGAACAATTTTGGGTTACAATGTAAAATTAAACTCCCATTTTGTAACTGTATGCATTGCTGAACCATCATAACAGTCACATCCTGTGGCAGTCACATTATAAATCCACATAACCATAACAACTATTTTAAATGTGCAAAGTCGCAACTTAACTGGTTCCTCAATACTGATGGAATAGCCAATTATTTGCCAATTAAGCCCTCTAGTCTGAAATGGCAATAGGAGGTCAGGTTGCGCTATTCCATATGGATTTACAAGTTGTCAAATGTCAGATTTGATCCAGAAAGATACTATACAGATTGCCGAAAGGCCCCTTCAACTGACTGTGACAACTGAACCATGAGAAACACTGGGAAGTTACTAACAAAATTCATTATCAACACTGATGTGTTGCAGAGAGATTTGTCCACAGTAATGGCTCAGTTTTATGAAAAGGTGAGACCAGATGTTCACACCATCCATCAGTATCATTACATGTTTTGGGGGATGATTTATCATACTAATTTTACTCTGATGGGAACAGCTGGGGCACAGACAGGATGGGTGTAAGCACCTGAATAGAATCTGTATTAAATATGAGTATGAAAACTGTTACCTTTGCCCCCTTGGCTGCCTCAAAAGCTGTAAAGACCTTGGCTTGCCCGTACAGATTCAACAGGTGCCATAGCACAGGGAAAAGAAGGGGCACCAAAGGAAGAAGTGTGTGTACCTGCATAAAATGTAGAGAAACTATTAATTTATTCAGTGGTCAAGAAAAAAAAATGTAGTGAAAAGACAGTACAATTTTACAAAGGCATGAATGTAACTAAAGCACATTTTAAAAACAAAAACACATATGCAAGAATTTGTTTAAAACTCCAAGCCAGTATTGAAGAATTATTACTAAGGAGCTAATCTGATAATGTTAGCTGCATATGTGCATTTTGTTTTGTTATGTCTAGAAAATATAAAAATATAGTTATAGAGCAGGGATCTTCAGTAGTGTATATTTTAAACTGTATCACAATAAAAACTAAATATACAATCTGAGATATACATGTAAAGATAAACACAAACAATGCTACATATCTATGCATATTTATATGTATATATTCTATTATAATTGGGCATAAGTTCTTTTTTATAAATAGCTGACCTTCCACATTACCAAAGAACCAGATATGAACAACACAGAGAACAATGTCAGTACAAATGTGCAAAAATTTAGAAAATTCACTAAAAGCTAATAAGCCTGCAAGAAAGGATGCACAAGATAAACATATAATTTATGTTTTTCATCAAACTTGTGATATTATTTTATATATGTCTATAATATTATATTCAATGTAGCTGATGAGTGCAGCCCTTACAATAATTTATGTTAATATTGGTTGTATGGTGGGTTCTGTTGAAACTAAATTGTTTTTCTTTGAATAAAGAACTCAGAATGGTAGTCAGTTTCAAAATTTCAATCAGACCTTGTATATTGCTTGCTTTATTTTTTGTCTTATATATATATATATATATATATATATATATATATATATATATATATATATATATATATATATAAAGGTATCTGCTGACTTAAGCAATATCAGCTTACACAAAATTTGTATTCAGGCGATTTCATTTAACTTTTTTTAAAATTTAATTTCTTGGTGAAGACTAAGAAAATAATGAAATTGTCTAAAACAAAAAATTAGGGTTTGTAAATGGCTAAAATTAGACATTTTTTAATGAAAATTAAAGGCTGTGAAACCAAATATTCTGAGTTACACAATTTTGAGTTATGCAACCACTCTTGGGAATGCAACTATCACAAAAGTTGATGGTTACCTGTATATTTAATCTGTATTGTGTGCTTGACCTTTTTCTGTAATTGAGGGTCATACAAATGTAACAAAAGAAAAGAGTGAAGTCAACAAGCTTTGTAAATTTTAACAAAATAATTTATTTCCCTAGAAAACAAGATAAAAATATGAAATAGGACTTACAGTTTGTGAAAACAGTCCAAAAATTAATCCTAGAATTGAGAAATATAAGTCCTATCACTAAACAGTTCTAATTGAATCCAGGTTCGAATCTCTATGAAGTTCCAATATGACAGACGATGATGTTGTTGTACTGATGGCAACAATTCCTCATTGAAACACAATTCATAATGTTCTGTTTAGAATTCCAGAATAAATTTCCACTGAATATCTTTTGTCTCAGAAATTTTATTTTAAAAAAAACTTGTGTAGTTTTCTAGAGAATAAATTATTAAATTCCAAAAAATAGATGAACTTCAGAACAAGCTGGCAACAACAATAAAAACCTCTTGAGCTTTCAAGGTTTAAAATATGACTGGATAGATCTACTAGCAAATGGCTTTTTAAGCCTCGATTTTAGATCACATGGTGGCCCACGTGGTCACCCAGATGGAACAACGCAGTAAAAGCGCACAGCCGACAGACATGTAAGCCTTGAAAGAACTTAACGATTCTTACTATAAGATTCAATAAAAAAAAGTTGCTTACAAATTAGAGCTATCACACAAGCAGAACATGACCTTGGTAATAGCCAATCATTTTCACTCGATGTTTACAAAATCTATGAACCAAAGTGAGCTAAAAATAGTGCTTAAGTCATACTTTTACACTCTAATCACTGATATTTTTTGCAAAAATATCAAATCCCGTGAAAATAATCATTACAATAAAAAGTAATGAAGCAAAAAAATAAAATAAAAAAGAATTTAAAAACTAACACACAAGTAATTAAATTACATATATGTAACACTACTCTCATGTTTGGTTTTTGTTCCGCCACCAAGAATAATTTGTTGTGGTAAAAACTTAGTTTGGAATCCAGTTTCTTGCACTGTATATTCATACATCAAGGTCTGGCGAGAACTCATAAACACAATTACACTCACAAAACAAATGTGGAAAAAAAATGATTATTAAAAATTTTATACATATATTTTACACTGCTTTAACCTTTTTAATAAAATTTTAATATGGGCTGGTATATATGGACAATGAATATGAGAGAGTTGACTTGTTTTAGATCTAATTGCTTTTTTTAATACTATTCTTCTTCATGGATTTGCAAATAATGACCCAGGAACTAAGTAGCAGGAGGATGGAAATAGTAAGGAGCAAGGACATACTCAGGTGCCGATATCAGTTGCAAATCTGAATTCATCTTTTCACAGTGAGTAGGTATAATAATCAGTTGGTGATCTTGCTAGTTTCCAAGTTATGACCCGTTGGATAAGGCCTTAGGGGTTAGAGAAGACCCAGAGGGTAATATAAGCTGAATATCTGATTCCTTTCTTCTTTGCTGTGTGAAAAAAATTCGCGAGTCCCTGGTAGTCAACTCCATATGAAAAATTTCATTTAAATATACTGTCACAGTAACTGCACTTTGTGACCTTCAAGACCTCTCTCCCAAGCCTCCAGGCAGTGCTCCAAAATTGTACAACCCGATGCCCGGGGCCCCCCTAATTTCAGATTGCGCCCCTCCTGTATTCTAAGTAAAGTGCCTGTTGGGCTTATTAAACAAAATTCTAACTGTCCTGAGAAAACTTTGACTGCACTGACGAAATGTGGAAATTTATTTTAAAGTTGTTGAAAGACTAATAAATTATTAACATTTATTCCCATGTATGTCCCTTACCTCCATGGAGATCATCTAGTTATCATACTTCTATCGAAAGCTGTAATCTGTGTCTACAAAGCGAAACATGTCAACTACGAATGGGGATGAGATTGCCTGAGTTACCTATAATTAGTGCTTACTTAGTTTTAATATACTATGATTCTACCAGCAGGACAAAATATAATTCTTTTATGGTTGAAATCTACTGTTTTAAAAAATAAGACTTTAAAAGAAAAAAACTGACCCCCCCCAACCAGTATTTATATGCATTTTATCCATGCATTACAGAAACCAGCAAGAACCAGTCCACTTGGTACCAGAACTGTTTTAGCAGTGCAATGATGCATGTCTAAATAATTAGATCAAGGACTAACATGTATACACAATATGCTGTTCACTGATTACCTTACTGTTGCAGTCTGAAGAGTTTAGGCCAAATGAAGGATGTCTTTGGAGGCATTATAAATAATAAAGGGATCAAATATGGTCCATGATGGCTTTTGAGTCTTTGATTAAAAAGCAACCATCTCCTTTGCTGGAAGTGATATAAAAAGTAAACATCAACCAGAAAATTAATTAGGCAGAAACATTTGATTAAGTATTTTAAAAATTTTTTCTTGTTTTAATTGCTGCATTATTCAAGATATTTCAAGTTAAAGCTTAATGAATAATAATTTAGCTACCCCTTGCTCACACTTACCTTAGTGTAATGCAACACTGATTAAATACGATATGCAACACCTATGAGCAATATTAAAAGTATAAAAAGAAACTGTATAAAACAAGACTCGCTTCAGATGCTAATGAACATCAGCATTGTTGATCCAGTGAGTAAGGAGGACAATGAAAGAGCAAATGGATAATGGTTAACATCTGGACCTAGAGGAAAAAATTGCTTTACATGAAATAATTTGAGATATCTGAATAAACACACCAGTCAATTTAATATGATCTTGTTTATATCTTCTCATGTCAGAAATACAACAATAGCAATGTCATGACAATAGTAAAAAAAATAAGGCAATTTTGGGCACATGGAAAGTGGAGTCAGGGCTTGTGTAATTAGAGTCTGTGCTTCCATTTTTTTTAAGTCACCAGCCCTGGGCCTTTGTCTGAAAAAATTTTATTTTGCATTCTGCATTGCAAAGGTCACTGCCTGAATACAATAATTTGTTGCATCACTTTGCATCATGGGGGAAATATTTCACCAGGACTGTCAATGCTGGTCCAAAAAATAAAGGGATGGCCTGATTAATGGATGTGTAGACAGATGAAGATGATCACAATATCCCTGAAGCTAGTTAAAAACAAGAGTAATATGAATGGCACATTTTACGTCTGCCCCACATTTCAAAGTTCTCTAAACTTCTAACTTTCAAAGTGAGGCAGATGTAAAATTTGCCATTCACATTTCAGGCAGGTATGTACAAAGAGTGACAATCAGTAGTTATTAATTTCATTTCAGGCAGGTGTATAAAAAGTGTGACAATCAGTAGTTATTAATTTCATTTCAGGCAGGAATATAAAAAGTGTGACAATAGTAGTTATCAATTTCATTTCAGGAAGGTGTATAAAAAGTGTGACATTAGTAGTTATTAATTTCATTTCAGGCAGGTGTATAAAAAGTGTGACAATCAGTAGTTATTAATTTCATTTCAGGAAGGTGTATAAAAAGTGTGACAATGAGTAGTTATTAATTTCATTTCAGGAAGGTGTATAAAAAGTGTGACAATAGTAGTTATTAATTTCATTTCAGGAAGGTGTATAAAAAGTGTGACAATGAGTAGTTATTAATTTCATTTCAGGAAGGTGTATAAAAAGTGAGACAATCAGTAGTTATTAATTTCATTTCAGGCAGGTGTATAAAAAGTGTGACAATGAATAGTTATTAATTTCATTTCAGGAAGGTGTATAAAAAGTGTGACAATAGTAGTTATTAATTTCATTTCAGGAAGGTGTATAAAAAGTGTGACAATAGTAGTTATTAATTTCATTTCAGGCAGGTGTATAAAAAGTGTGACATGAGTAGTTATTAATTTCATTTCAGGCAGGTGTATAAAAAGTGTGACAATCAGTAGTTATTAATTTCATTTCAGGCAGGTGTATAAAAAGTGTGACAATAGTAGTTATTAATTTCATTTCAGGCAGGTGTATAAAAAGTGTGACAATAGTAGCTATTAATTTCATTTCAGGCAGGTGTATAAAAAGTGTGACAATGAGTAGTTATTAATTTCATTTCAGGCAGGTGTATAAAAAGTGTGACAATGAGTAGTTATTAATTTCATTTCAGGCAGGTGTATAAAAAGTGTGACAATAGTAGTTATTAATTTCAATTCAGGCAGGTGTATAAAAAGTGTGACAATAGTAGTTATTAATTTCATTTCAGGCAGGTGTATAAAAAGTGTGACAATGAGTAGTTATTAATTTCATTTTAGGCAGGTGTATAAAAAGTGTGACAATAGTAGCTATTAATTTCATTTCAGGCAGGTGTATAAAAAGTGTGACAACAGTAGTTATTAATTTCATTTCAGGCAGGTGTATAAAAAGTGTGACAATGAATAGTTATTAATTTCATTTCAGGAAGGTGTATAAAAAGTGTGACAATAGTAGTTATTAATTTCATTTCAGGCAGGTGTATAAAAAGTTTGACAATAGTAGTTATTAATTTCATTTCAGAAGTTTCCTAAGACATAAAGTATCAGCAAATTTGTGAGAGAACAAATTTGGAATCCACCTCAGTGCTCCTGCTACCAAAAATTATTTGCAATGATTGACCTAGCTACAAATACATGGTCTGTCTTCTAGTTCGGGGTGAAGAAAGGTATTGTTTGAATTGTTCATTTTTAAAATTCATCATTTTGTTACTATCTATGAATGCAAAAATAAATTCAGGATCAAAGCTGAATTGAGGACTAAAACAGTACTTTTTGTCTTTCTCATTTTATCTGAAAGATAAGAGTCAACTTTATTCTTTGAGATGTTCTTTTTTGTATCATTACACAAGCTGTACACTATTTCAAATGGTGCATATTGCCATTTCTGAGCCATTCCTACCACAGCTCTTTGAACACTGATATGTGTTTAAATATCATTTAGAATTTACACTTAATTTTTCAGCATAAACATTTTACATTCAATCGTAAGGCATATAAATTTCACAGCATGTCTGCATGTTTTAAAGTTGCATCAGTAATTCACAATACACCATTCTGACTTCCACCCATATGTCTCACTCAGGAATGTGAGAAAGATAATCTTTCAATATACAACAATATTTGGTAAGAAAATTCCACTCTCTGGATAAGAATTGTGACAGGCATACGACCCATAATTTTCCTACACCAACGCCTGTATAGCTTGAAGGATTCTGATTATGCAAAATGATAAAACAAACATACAGAAACACACAAACAAGGTAAGGGCTGTTCCAGTAAAATATATATGGGACCCAGGGAAGGCACTTTTAATATAGAATAGTCACCCATAGATGCATTTAGAATTTTGCATTGTTTTCACATGAACTCTTTGGGTAATATTAATACCCTAGCATATATTTTTAAAATGGCACCTTCCCTGACTACCATGTATGTTTAAACGGAATAACCCTAAGTAAATTACCTGTATTACAAGAATCATCTCTGTCCACTCTCCCACATGTCCCCTCAAGTACACATGCCTCAGAACATTCACAATCACCATGACAACCTGAATAAAAGAAAAAAATAATTTCCAGATATGAAAGAATTGTTCAGTTTTTCCAGGAAGACATATATGCTTTCTGCCGAAAATACATTCAAAATTTAGCAGTCGCATACAAATACAACCTAGAATTGTATCATTTCATTGGAACTCCTGGTAATGAGATTCTCTATGCAGATATATTCTTCTCAAGCTGCATTTCCTAGTTACTGTGTATTCTTCAACAGAAGAGCCCTTATCTATAATGGCAATATATGCCCAACTCCCCAAACAAAAACAACAGCATATTAATACTGAAAAGGTCTAATGGATCTTACAGCACACTAAGGATCTCAGTCACCTTATAATGTTAGGTTCAGGAATTTCATAATCCCATTTGCTAATGCAACTTATCAGTCGATACATTTATCTATAGTGTGTGCAGCTTAATATGTTTGATACTGAATCATATTATCACATCGCTTTCTGTGATTCAGATATGTCCAAATAAGCCCATGAAATTCTGGTGCAGTATTCTCTTTATTAATTGGCTTTGATTGTGGGAAAATTTTTCTAACCCCACCTTCTGGAACTTTTTGTTTTTATCATTACTATGAACATTTTGGCAGCCATTTTTTTAATCAATTCACATAATGGAATTGGATAAAAAATGGTCATGTCTGTCTGAATAAGGCCAATTTACCCCACAAAGGTATAGCATATCATATTCTATAAAATGGCATAAAACCCCGGGACATGAACAACAACAAATAAAACCCAGGGTATATGTCAGTTGATAGTGGGTGTGGGGGGAGGTACACCTGTAACATGGAATCTGTCTTATATACGTGGTTTAAATGTTAACTTACATAAGTAAATAAACTCACCTCTGTTCACAGAAGAATGTGGACATGAACTGGTCTCCCAAATGACAGAACTTTAAACAACCACAGCGTTTTTATGGGGTAAAATAGCTCAAATGAGCCACTGAGTAATATTTCTTATGTGATGCAATTCCAACTCTAAATAAATTTTTTTTATGTCTTCCATAGTCTACTGTTCCAAACCCAAATAATGCAAATATCATCATAAGTATATTACAGTAAATCTGGGAATTTCTGCATCCAGTAATTATCCTTTCATATGACTATCCCACACAATGGAATGTTTAGAAGTAAAATTGACACACTTTAGTGTTAACATGGATTGTCTACCTATCAAACTATGTGATATCACATGCACTGGACATTCTGTGTTGAAAAATGATTTTGTCTGTGTAAAATGTTCTATTTATTTGGAAGGGTACTTGCTCTTTGATTTATAATTTGTAAAAAACAATGTTCTTTTAAATGTTAATGGATTTTAAACTGCATCTAGGACTATCTTATTTATGTGCAACAAACGAAAGGTGCAATGGCTGAATTAGAATAAACAAAATTATTCATTCTTCTTTCTCTCTAAATAATTTCCATTAAAATAAAACTGTGATAAACAGAATCTCAATGGATAAAGATTTAATATTAAATTTATGAAACGTGTTGAAAATTGGTAAATGAAAACTCGATATATTGCGGATTTTATGATTGAAAATGGCAGTTAGTGTGCTTAAATTTGTAACTGACATTATGAAATTCACATATTCTCTAAAACTGTCTTTGACAAAGGTATTTTTTCAATAAATAACATAATGTATGACCAAAAAATATCAATGAAAATTCCAAATGATGGCAACATCATAAGAAATAAATACCGATTAAAAAGTCACATCAAGTGAAATGTGTGTTTTAAATTGAATTTGTTTTGTTCAGTTTCAATGTAATTATTACAAATCTGACATGACCTCTTCTATCTAAATATTAATGAATCAGCTGACTGTCATCATGCTGCCTCCCAGTGCTTCCATGACAACCTAATTAAGTGCTTACAGAGCAGTTAAGCTGGATTTATTTTGAACTTAATGATCCTTTTGGTATAACAACACAAGCTGAAGTGTCTCATCCAATATTATAATACACAAAAGGTGCCAACGCAACAGGGATACCTCTGTGTGGGATTAGCCTAATTCCATGTAAGTATTACACACCTTAGACAACTTATAGGTTGTTGGTTTTGCATTATCTGTTGATTGTTCTTCACAAGTTCAAATAGAATGAAAAAAAATGTCTTTTCTATTTCTGTTCAGTGAATCTTATTTTCAATCCAGATGAAGCATTCCAGGACCATGCAAATGCTGTGTGCCAAATGTTTTTATTAGTACAAAAATGACACAGGTTGTGTCAGGTCATTGTCATGTGCTACTGATGAAATGACATTTAAAATTGCTATCTTCTGGAATTAACCAGTGAAAACATATTGATGGGTCAGCTCTGGCAGTTTACAAATGTAAATCCAGACATGAAACTTTAGTTCATTGATGCATGCTTAAAATGTATACACATGTTCTGACCTTAAAAGGGAAGCAATTCCAACTATTACTGATACACAAATTGTGAGTACTGCATGCCAACTTGATCAATATTAAGTCAAAGTCTCTCATCAATTTACTGACTTAATTGACTTCTTCAGATCTAATAGGACAACAGAGATTATTATGATCATGTATAGATTTTAAATGCCTTCTTCAGAACTAATATCCATAAATATAAAAATCCATTATACAACTATTTGTGAAGGGAAAGTAAATTTATAATTCACTTGTTTCAATGAAAGTTACTAGCACTACATATCATGTTTAACCCTAACTGTTCACCAAAATTTTAGTCTCCTTCACTATCACATGCCACAGTCGATGTTTAGGGACCACCATTGCTAGTGAGTTATCATGATGGAGGTGTGTAAGAAAACATTCTAAATCAAGCAGGGGCCACACTTCAATCAAATTTTGACAAAAAAACACTCATAAATCATCACTTGACCTAGGTCTTCCTAATATTGAGCTTCATACCAAATCTGGTTTCAATGCATCAAGTCTTTCAAAAAAGTTATTCTGCACAAATGAAATATATGGTACATGGGCAAAGTTCTAAATAAACAAGAGTCCCATATAGATTTGATATCACTCACCTGCTTTCATAACTTAAAAGCTGACCATTTTACCAAGCAGGCTTATGTAGTAAGAACATAACCTATGTAAACTATCTCATCAACTTTATATCATGCCAACCATACCTATTTTATGATGACCCTCCGGTGGCCTAGTGGTTAGAGCCTCCGCCTCAGATGCGGGAAATCATGGGTTCGATCCCCGGCCAAGTCATTCCAAAGACTTACAAAAATGGTACTAACAGCTGCCTCACTTGGCGCTCAGTATTAAGAAGTTAGTGTTAGGACTGGTCAGCCTGGTGTCAGAATAATGTGACTGGGTGGGACATCATGCTACATGTCTGCGGCATGATGCCCCAGTGCTAGACATCACTATAAACTGTCACACTGCAGACATCGTAGCAATATGACTGAAATATTGTTAAAGCTATGTTAAAAATCCAATCTCACACACACACACACCTATTTTATGATGACACGAGATCAAAATCATTTCTAAATATAAAGGCATAATTTTAATATGCAGTTTTTTCAAAGCTAAGTTTATTGCTTAAGTTTGAAATATTAGTCTACAGAGTCACATAGCTTCCAAACAAAATGAAATTATAATTGACAGTATATTCTTATGGCCATGTTTTTCTTTGATTTTGTTAATTAAATCAAGAAGAATATCAGGAGATTGGGGTATTGTATTTTTACAAAAGATACAAAATACAAATTTGAAAAAATTGTGAGTCATGGCACTGATTATATGAAATGCCATAAAATAATGCACAATGCATATAATAACATATACATGACAAATGTTTTAGGCACCTTAACATGGCATACAAACTGAGAACTATTTCTAACTGCTAATAATTACATCAATATGTACAGATCTTGTTCAAAATAAAACTTACTGGATATCTTCATGATATAAGCCTATTTACAAATTTTAGACACTGTTCAAATGTATGCATCTTTTATTCTAAAATTTACTTTTTTAATCTGGTTGCATTGTTTTCCAACTGAAGAACACTTTGTAATCCCAAACAAGTGATTCTCAAAAGTTAACATCATGGGTTAATTCCCTTGCTTTCATTGAAAAAATCAGAGCATACTATATCAGAAAAAAGATAAAATAACATTCAAATTGAGAATTGCTTCTAATTAAGCTGAATTATTTTAATAAGTGAAGATCTTTCTCATAACAAAACTTATTAGACATGTTGAAGATATAAGTCTGTTTACTCTGTTTGATAAATAAAATTATCAGAAATAGTCAATAAAGTGTCGACAAGTTCAGTCAGATGCAAGATCACCTCATCAGTATGCATTGATGTTGCTCATAATTATACCTATCTATGATCATTGATGATTTATGTAATTTACCAAGTTTACTCAAAACTGGATTAGAAATAGTAGCTCAGTAGGGATATAAGTTAATATAAAGAGTTGAAAAAACAAGGCATTGAAACACTATTATTGAAAAAATGAAAGAAAAAATCAGAAAAGACACTATAAATGAAAATTAGATTTAATACTTATTCAAACTGATTCATCATTCAAATTCAACTATTGTTGAAAAATGTAAATCCTGGTAAAAGCATGTCTCATTTTATCCATGCATGACTGTAAAATATTAAACCTGTTGCTTGAAGCACAATTACTAATGAAACACTGTATATACAATAATACTGCAGATTACTGAAGCTCATACTTCACTGGTTTTCGGATAAAACCACTGAATCTATATCTTATCAACCAAGTCAGTCAGTACCCACAAATGTTTGTGAGTTGAGTTAGTAATCCTGAACTGTTTAATTAAACAAGTCCAGTGTTCTTAAAGCCATGGATAGTTAGGTTCAATCTTTCACACATTTTGGCGTGAGCTGCAATTATCCATTCAGTATGAATTGGCTTGAATGTGGCTGAAGATGGTTTGTACATGATGCAGGCTAAAAGCAATGGAGTGATTCCATCATTTTTTAATTTAGTCAGCATCTTTGCACTTTGATTGACCCTGAACACATCAAATGTTGACACTGCTTGCAACCAGCACTGATCAAGGCACAGCTGGTCAGGTGTTTGTTTCACATGTGGATGATGACATTATCCAAACCAATTGGGGTCAAAGTTGAATTTTACCACTCCTCAGCCAGTGTTAATGCCGTGGCCATAAAAAATTAAGGACATTGTTTTAAGGAGGAGATCATACAACCAATTATTTTAGTGTTGTTAGCTGTGTTGACTCTTTTATGCTGAATGCAAGTTATTTCTTTTGACAGGTGTATTGATATGTGTCTATATAGGCAGAAGCATTGTTTTAACCAATGAAGTTTACTGTAGCTGTCATTTGTTGTCATCATCGTTTTGTTCTTTTGCTTCTTTATTTGGGTATCTGCAGCGGTTACTCCATGAAATGAAATGCCGACAAATATGCAAACTTTCATTGGCAAAACCACAAATTTAGTACCCAGGGAAATGTCTTTTTTTTTACAAGACCACAAAAACAAAGACCCATGAAAATAAATGATACTACATTATTCCGAGATTGATCAAAAGTGGTTCAAAACTATGGCCTCAAGGGTGGCAACAAAATCAGCCAATCAGATGCAAGACTGCCTCATTTGTATGCCTGGAACTAATTCATTACCAAACTCATTGGATATGTTGATACCATAAACATATTTTCCAAGTTTGGGAAATGCTATCAACTCACTTGGCCTTATGGTGGATATGTGAGCTAAAAATGGGCCAAAACTTTGTTTACTTTTGTTGGAAAAATGTGAAAAACAAATCTGACTTGAATGTTAAACAGCTTCAGTGAAGTAATACAAAAGTTACTGAACTAAAATGAAGATCTTTGTGATATATATATATATATATATATATATATATATGTATGTATGTATGTATGTATAGTATGTGCGCTGTATCAATGATATACCATGAGATGTATAAATTTTTCGTTAAAAGGAAACAAGGCTTGCAGAGTTTTCTTTTAATGAAAATTTATACGAGTGGTATATCATTGATACAGCGTACATTCTGTACATATATTTTATTTATATCATTATCAAATATATATATTTGCCCTTTGAACAGAGTTAAAATTTACAAAAGGCAGCTGTGTATTGACTGAGCAAATAAACTCCCCAGATCCCCAAGTGTGTCTGCTACAAAATGTAGTTCTATGCCTTTTGTGGCTATTCACAATCACCTTTGCATATTGATAAGTTGATTTTTTTCTTTTTTTATATTTTTCTTCACACTGATTAAATCAATATAATACATACTATAATACATACTTCTGACTTAAAAATGAAAGATGGTTTAATGATAAAAGTAGAGCACTACAAATATTTTGGTTAGCTACGCCATTCACATGAACGCTTGGCCATTCACGTACTGGTGCATGGAAATTAATGTGGAATAGAAACTCAATGAAATGACAAACCAACAAGAGGTAATTAAAATATTTTAATATATTTACAGTTGATCTAGTCATTATTCTGCTTTCGTAACAGTACCACTGACCATAAACTCTCTCTCTCTCGTCAGTTTGACTTTAAAACTTTCTCTCTCTATCTCTCTCTCTGGTTGGTTTGACTTGAAAACTCTGTCTCTCCCCCAATCTCTCTCTTTCTCTCTCTCATCCTTTGGTCTGTTTGACTTAACTTTTACCATCATTCCTAAGTCCAGAGACATTGTGAGAGAGAGAGAGAGAGAGAGAGAGAGAGAGGGAGAGAGAGAAAGAGAGAGAGACAATAATCGATTTTTAGAACATTATAGTATATTTAAGAAACAACAACAAAACATTAAATACATCACAGTATGTGTACCACATACCGAGAAATTTACCGTATAATGTGCAACAGCTGAAAGGGTCTCATTAACATTACTAGGCTTATGAGCATGAATGTTTGGTTTTATGAGGTTTTTATGCCATTTCTCAGCACTCAAAGGCTATACATGAATGCCAGCATATCTGGTGGAGGAAGAACCTGGTAAGAATCAGCAACTCACAGGAACGTGATGGCAAGCTTTCTCAAATACCCACACTAATCAAGGTGAAATTGAAACTCATGCTGACAGAAGTGAGATGTATTAGTGATTTGTGAAGGTGAGCACATTATATAATGTGCACTTCATGTTGAACATACTGTTGAAGGAAGAATAATATGAAAGAAATTTCTTCAGAATGAAAATATTTCAAATATTTGTGCAAGAGGTATTCAACTTAAGGTCTGATAGTGCAATATAATGGCTCTGCAACTTTACAATCCTGGGTTTGATACCCTGAATGGGCACATGCAAGAATAAGTGGTCACCAATCCAAGGTCAGAGTTTGATGAAATTAGTTACATTCTTTAGTGATGATCACAACAATGAAAATAAATTGTAGGTCTATTTACCAGTATGACTGGGAAAATTCTCCTTTCAATCCATTTACTAACAATAAGGAATCTCTCATGCTCAATGACACTCATGGGTCTCCGCTGATGGTCTTCTAGTATGAGCCTGTAGGAAGTTATTAAGCATTATTTATATATTATTATTTATTTATTCAAGGCTACTAATACACAGTTTTGGCAAAATTGCTCAATGAAAGGAGAAGTGGTCATGAAAAGTGATTTTTAAATTATAAATTACATCATACAATCAATAGAGAATTCAGATCCAGAAGAAACTAACATTGATTAAGGAGATCCCTCTATCTTCCTTAGATATGCATTTATTCTTTAATCTCAGACCACTTTTAATAAAGGAAAGCAATCAATAAAAAGGTAACAGCTTTCTCCTTCAACGTGGTACCTATTTTCAAGGATAATTGACATGATGGCTAATAAGCACCCATCATGCAGATTGTGACAAAATATACATCTTAAATTGTGCATTTGCACACAATAAGCATAACACATATGGCAAAATCAAAAGGGTTGGAAAGGTCTGGCATGTGGCCCTGTGAGGTTCCTTAGGGTAACATACTAAATGGCAGGCAATTTATTATATACAGATAAGCATGTGGCCATGTGAGGTTCCTTAGGGTAACATACTAAATGGCATGCAATTTATTACATACAAGATAAGCATGTGGCCCTGTGAGGTTCCTTACGGTAACATAATAAATAGCATGCAATTTATTACATACAGATAGGCATGTGGCCCTGTGAGGTTCCTTACAGTAACATACTGAACGGCAGGCAATTTATTACACACTGATAGCATGTGGCCCTATGAGGACCTTTAGGGTAACAGCAAAACAGTTACTCAAGCTCTGTACTCTTTATTTTTTATATTTATATTATACATGTTTTAGAATTTAAAGAAGATTAAAATTCAACAAAGGACAAAATAATTATTTTCTTCAATAAATGTGTCTTTGAAAACTTGCAATCAATTTCGTGTTATAATCTACTGCATGCCAAGGTCATGTCCAGAGTTCTCAATATTGTAGATGGAAAGAAATGAATAATGATGCTAACAAATATTGCATTTTAACTGGGTTCAATCTTGATTTCAGAAATTTCATTGTTTGTAAGGGTGTGATTCACATTATTGTGTCATATTCTGATAATATTTGTCAGAGTTTATGAATTCACAGACAGGTACAATAAAGTCTACAAAACCAATTAAACAAAATGCAACTTTGATCAAGGTACTAAAAAAGTACATCTCCGGAATTTTTTTCTTTTTGCCATCATTTCTATCTTTCAGGCCACTTTGGTAAAAATAAATGCCATAAAAGGATGTTTATTGCTGTTGTAGATAACCTTCCTTCATGAGCCACTTCTAAATTTAGCAACATTCTTCCTAATATTCCGCCTGATTACAAGTTGTGTTAAAGAATGCCCTAAGTATAATCAGAAACTGATTGCAATGTTAATTTTGTTTAAAAGAAATGAAATTTGCATTATTGTGGTACTGTGAAGCTCATATGGCAATGGACATTATAACAGGTGAGCAAAGAACAGTTTGTCTTCATTTTTCTGTTCATTAGGGATAAGCACAAACGAAAACTCATGAAATCTGCATATATGTTTGATAGTTACAAGTGTTTTCTGTCTTCTGTAAAAAATAAATAAAACATTCTTGGCTGTAAAAAATAAATAAAACATTCTTGGCTGTAAAAAATAAATAAAACATTCTTGGCTGTGCTGGTAGCTTCTGATGATTCTGAAGGTGAGAAAATCGATGTAGGATCAAAATTAACTGTACACTTAACAGTGTTTTATTATATCATGTCTATGTACAATGCAGCAGATATATATTAATTATGGAATAACCATAACAAATAATAATAATACTGTCACACTTAAGGCCCCCCCCCCCAAATTTTGTGTGCTTCCTACTGCACTGGTTTTAAAATTTGGGCAGGCAGATCATTTTCTTTTTTTAAACTATATATATATATATATATATATATATATATATATATATATATATATATATATATATATATATATGTGTGTGTGTGTGTGTGTGTGTGTGATTTTTATTTTTTTCAGATACATTGATAATTAGATAATATAAATCTTTTTTTTCATTCAATTAACATATAGTTATGGTATATATAATGCGATATATATCCTGGAACACCACTGTAATAGCCATACTAGAATTTTGAGAGGCACCATTTTTATTTATGACCAACTAGATATCATCAGAAGTCTTTTAGTGAAAATCATGCTGATATTACCATTTACTCACATAAAGCAGTCAAAAAAGATTTCCAACATGGCCTCTGTGGTGGCCATATTAGTGGTCTA
Organism: Megalonaias nervosa; assembly: GCA_016617855.1. NCBI lineage: Eukaryota > Metazoa > Mollusca > Bivalvia > Unionida > Unionidae > Megalonaias > Megalonaias nervosa. Next base: position 39,557 of record JAECUM010002667.1, on the reverse strand, counting down.
AGTGTCACCATTTTCGTTTAGGACCAACCAGACATCACAAGTCTTCCATGAACGACCTCCCACTAATATTACCATACATTCAGGAGTAGTAGAGATAACAAGATTGTCAACATGACTGCTATGGCAGCCATCGTGAACTTCAGATTTTAAAATCCCAGTGGGAACCTGGGATCTGAAGAATATATATATATATATATACTGATTCTTGTTTTTTGACAAAATGACAATTGATCTAAAGTTTCCTGCCTGGCAACTTTGTTGTCTAATTCTATTTCTTGCTCACAGTATAAGAGTCTGGAGTCTGGTGAATAAAGAAAAATTTTATTACTAACCTCAAGCAAATTTTATTGACCCATCTTACCTTAGATTTTTTAGAAAAGGTGTTTCCAAAAGTATGAACTTTTGGGCTTTAAGTGCAGATCTCATTGTAGGTTCTTGAAAATCCCGATCGGATTCTTCAATGTCAGGTGCATAGATTTCTCCCTCACTGAGAATGGTAGAGGAGGAGGAGTCTGAAATCTGAAATGAGAAACTGAGCAAATTCATTGCTAAGGCAACTGATTACAAGTCAAATATGGCAATTTCTGTTCAAAACTAATTTTTAACAATATATTTGTTATTATAAATTTATGCTAGATCATTTGCAAATAAATGTATTTAAAAGTATGATGCTTATAAAAGTACTTGAGAAATAAACTTCAAACACAAATTCAAGTCCATGAAGCATAAAATAGAGACACAGTAGCCAACTTTTGTGATGAAGATGAATTCCCTCACCATGTTTCATGATTACAGGTACATATACAAGGTGCAAAACCTGAGATAAAACCAAAACTTTACAATAAATGTATAAAAATATAACCATGTATGTACAAAGTTTGCCACATTAAGTGATTCCCATAGCAAAGCTATTAGTGTGCCGGACTGTGCTGTGAAACTCCAAACCAAACCAAAACCCTTTCCCATCAACTAGGTGCTATGAAACAATTCCAAACTGCAGCCGATGACCCAAGAAGAAAAAATGGTTGAGATACCATGAAGCTGTAGCAAAGTATATGCTTTAATATGTGCAGAAACTAATGTTGATGCCATAGACAGAACAGTTACTCTCCTATATTCATACTCAAAACTGACAGATGTCAATGAAATAAATGAAAATGTCAATGAAATAAATGAAAAGAATCTCCAAAGTTAAATGTACTATATTTACAAAGCTTTCTATCAAAAGCCATTTTTGAGATAATACTTTATCTTACAAACATTTAAAATAAAATTCTGCATTCCCTGCTAAATGGATTTAAAAGATTCACTCATCTTCCTATCTGGATCACATTAAACAAAGTTTGTTCAAGAATTATCCTGGATCCATTTATTCTTTAAATATGAAGGATGATAAGACTTTATTCCATTTTCTTATATAAATTAATTTAAGTGTGAAAGAACAGAAAATGTCCACACAACCTGACCTCAATTCCTTTACATCTGGCTGGTGTCGTCTGTCCTGGTCGTAACAGAATTATGTCCCCCTTCACCAACAGGGGTATGGGTACATTAAGAAGCTGGTCATTCCTAAATGTCCACTGCAGTGACACACATGGAGAGAGGGGAGAAAACAAATGAGGAAAATTGGAAGCACTCCAGGAAGTCTGTTCTGTAGTTTCTGTTAACAAAATTATATTAGCATGAAATTCCAAATCAAATTAGAATCTCTACCAAAGCTGTGTACAGTCCCTGAAACATGTAATGTAAAAATGGGATGCAAAATTCAAATAGAATGCAGAATTAATGAAAACAAAATTAAGAACGAACACAAACATAAAAAGGACAGCACAAATGCAAAATGCAGAGTGCAGAATGAGCAATGATAAAAGAAATGAAACAAAATGCTAAATTTCCATGGTCAAAAGCTCTTTCAAATGATAATCGTCAAAAGCTCTTTCAAATGATAATCCAGCACAATTTTTATTTAAGGCCAACTAGACACCATAAAAATTCTTCCAGTGAAAACAGCACACTGATACAAGTTTCCATTCATGAGAAGTAGCAATAAAAAGATTTTCAAGGTGGCTGCAGTGATGACTGTATTGCGTGTCAGATTGGCACCATTTCAAACCAACCAGACATCATAAGAAGTCTTTCCCATGTTGATATGACAATACATTTAGGAGGAGTAGTGATAACCAGATTTTCAACATGGCTGATGTTGTGGTGCCCATATTGGAAGTCCAATCAGAACCATTTTCATTTAGAACAGACATCGTAAAAATACTTCTGGTGTAAACCCCATGTCAGTATGGCTTTCCATTCAGAAGAAGGAGCAAGACCAAGATTCTGAAGATGGCTGATATAGTGGCCATACTGGATGTCAGATAAACACCATTTTCATTTAGGACCAACTAGACATTATAAGAAGTCTTTTAGTGAAAAACCCATGTCAACATGACCATCCGTTAAAGAGATATTTGATGTTCAAGCGGCACCATTTTTCATTTAGGACCTACTAGATTACATAATAAATCTTTTAATGAAAACCCTGTTTTGGTATGACCATCCATTCTGATGGAGTAACAAAAACAAGATTTTCAAGATAGTAACTGTGGCATCCTACAGGATCTCCTAGTGAAACTGTTTCATTTAGGACCAACTAGACATCATAAAAAGTCTTCCAGTGAAACCCCATATTAACATGGCTTCCAATCAGTGATAAAAGTGAAAACAAGATTTTCAAGATGGCAATATTTTGATGCAATATATTAACACATTTCTACACTGCAACTGGTTCAGTCATAAGGTGGGGATCCACTTTCCTTGAGAGTTATGGCACTGACCCACAACACTCTCCAGGGTATGCCATCTGAGTTGATCAGACTCAGCCAAAACTGATTAGCTTTTCCATTGCTTCTCTCTTCCTCCAAAATCACCTACTTGGTACCTCCTGACCACAGTACGATATCAGGTTTTAAGAAGCAGGCATTTCTCAATCCACTGTTATCAAGATGCTGTTAACTTCCCTCTTTGGCCTAAGTCTCTTGCCTCTTCTCTTTGTTACTTGCTGCTTGCCACATTTCAGACTTGCCAGCCCCAATCTTCCTATTGCAACTATGCCCACTATGTCACTGTGTATTTGTCTGAATTCTGCTTCTCCAACTGCCTTTGTTACAGTCCACTTTCTTCCTGTCTCTATATCCACTTCTGCCTCTCTCACCCTCTCATTTGCACTGTCTGTCAACCTCATCACCTGCCTGGCATTGGTCATCCTAAACTCCTCTGTTATCAATGATAGTGGAGACTGAAGCTTACTGCCAGTACTGTACAAGCCAATACTACTGAATCTCTTTGGCACTTGATTCCATTACTGCAGGTATGTACTGAAAATTCCCTCAACAACTTCTACAGTCATCAATGAGACCTGGTATAATAGAAGTGACTTAAGGATTCTTGGTAGAATACTATGCTGGTAATACTAGGCTTTGTTCTTCCCAGGTAACCCACTCCTGTCTATGGATTCCATCCAGTCTTTGGCTTGTCATTTCATCTCTGCCACACTCTGTCATTCAGTGAGTCCTCAAACCAATTGCCAAGGCTCTTAACTGGTTGCTCACTCAGTGTATTGGTATCATCTCCTCTCCTGTTTTGAGCCTGTATCTATCTTGCATCTTCATTCTCATCAGAACCAGATGTCCAATTGGCACAATTTCCATTTAAGACCAACTAGATATCGAGAACTATTTTAGTGAAAACCCAATGTTGATTTGACCAGGATTCAGGAGGATAAGCTTTTTAAGATGGCTGTTGTGGTGGCTGTACTGGAAGTCTGAGCAGCACCATTTTCTCAACTAGACCTTGAAATGAATGCATGTGTAAAATTTTATGGCAATCCTATAAGTAGTTAAGGCGGATTAGCAATGACGAACTTGTGCTACCAGACTAGCAATGACGAACTTGTGCTACCAGACAGATGGACAACGGACCAACCCATAAGATCTAAAATGATGAGATGACAGATGAAATGCAAACATGGATAGAATGCAAGTAGAACACAAATGGAACACAAATTAAATGTAGATTAGGTAAAATTACCCATTTCTAGGTCTGTGACAGCTGACTCAAAATTATGTTTTATATGCTCTCAACATTTTTTAAATTTAAAAACAAGAAAGTCCTGCAAATTTATTTACCTTATCTCCATATCAGCTACCTGAAGAGTGAGGCACAGCAACAGCATATTAAAAAACACAAAAAGAAAATGTATTTCTTCATAAATGTGAAGTATTAATGGAGAATTACATTAGTACAATATGTAGTGGCACTCACATTTTTTGGGTTGAAAAAAAGTTACATTTTAAAAAAAAAGTACATCATAATCTGTTACTCTCCAAAAAAAACACAATATCTGAATAACCATAGAAAACAGATTTAAACCTTACTATCTATACTGTCCAGTGCAGAACGGACAAGGCGGACTACTTCTTGTCTCTCAAGAGAGCTGTTCCACAAGCTCAGGATCAAATTTGAGATGGCTATCAGGAAAATTACCACTGCCTCTATCACCAACCATTCAAAGGCAGATGCCTCCCTACAAGTTACAACACCATATGCTTAGTACAGTCTAGTATTTGTTTTGAATGCCTGAAATTTGTTAGCAAAAACACTTTGATTTGTTTGTGTGAGTGTCTTTTTTCATGAAAAAGACAAAAATCATATGCTTTTGTTCAAAATAAAGTCTAGTATTACTACAAACAGGATATTCTCTTTTCCCAAGATATTATTAGCTATATCTCCACTGTGTGGTACAATAAATCAAACAATGTCACAAGTGTTAAGCCAGGAATGAACATTTTCAGCTTATGGTAATAAATAACAACATCTATCCAAGATTAACTTGGGAAAATAAATTCTATTCAGTTATATACAAAATATTTTCCTGAATGGAAGTTTAAGCAAGAGTCCCCTGAAGGGACCGATGCTCTATTGACCTAAAAGAATTTCCAGGAATCCCAGATAAGTCCACTGTCCATCTCTGATTTTCTTCAGAAACTCAAACAAAATAAATCTGATAACAAAACTATTTAAATGTTTCACTGAAAATGTTCTCAAGACATCTGATTCAAACTATTTTAATTTAGGACCAACTAGATATCATAAAAAGTCTTTTATTAAAAATGTCATGTTGCCAGTTCCATGACAAATGTAGTTGTCAGACTGAATAGGCTGCTTCCACAGATATATCAGTTTGGCTATTATCAGATTGTCAGATAAAATTGGTAAACAGTTCTGCTAAAGATTTTTCTGTCAGTATTGTAACCAGATACCTCCACTTGAGGACAGAAAACTGTTCTTACTAAAAAATTTCAGGCATTCAAAAACAGAGAGAGAGAGAATTTGTAATCACAAAAAATACTGTCTTCTTCATAACAGTCATTACCAAAACATATATGAATGGTTTACAGATTTGTTACCTAATAATCATTGATCCAAAGGGAAATTTACTGACATTATTCCTAACAAAGATCCTGGAAATGCTTAATCATGCATGTTTGGTTACAAATTTTTTATCTGGGAGGCAGAAAATCTCTTATGCTGGAATCCCCCGTATGCACACAATAGCTGGGCTTTAAATTCAAAGACTTGCCAGTCCTGCTTCAACCACCTGCTGAGTGGGAAAATATGTCGATCAATTTATCTTTTCAGCTGTGCTGATATTTACAAAGACAGAATTCAGTGGCTGAAAAACCCAAAGATGTGCATGTTGTCATTATAAGAGTACATCAAAAGAACCAGAAGCAAACAGCTTGGCAGCAAATTCAAAGACTTTGGCTGCTGAGTGGGATAATGTGTTGATATTTACAGTGACTGAATTCAGAGGCAGAAAGACCCAGAGAAGTACATGTGGTCATTATAAGAAATCAACAACTTTAACTTTCATTATAGTGTTCATTGCTGAGTGTGGCCAAAGATGTAGTTCATGTGAACTCAAAATAAATGGCAATCACTGGTTCTTCCAATCTGCAAAGTCCACATTTTCTTGAAGAGTACTGCAACTTTTGCTGGTGGGACTCTTCTTTTTACCAAATTAGGAGCCCTGGGCTCCTAGTTTTAAAATCCTAGCAAGACCTCTGCTTTAATTTATGCTCACTGATGTACAGAGAAAATTCATTGAGATAATAATGGATAAATTTTGAAGGCAAATAAACTGAGGTAAAAAATTTCATTTTCCTATTTCAGTGAAAAACAGATACTGATGCCGATTGTGAACCAGGAAACATCAACATTCATTTCATCTAATATATATATATATATATATATATATATATATATATATATATATATATATATATATATATATATATATACACACACACACACACACAAAGTTGGGAACACTTACAAAAATAATTCTGAAAATTAATCAATTCATGTCCTTGAGAATGGAAATATAGTGAGAAAATAAAAACATCATTTTTTACAGTTCAGTCCAATTAAACTCACTTTACTCATATAGTATCCTCTTTACAAACTCATAAATCAGTTATACAGTTAAAATACCAAAACAAAATAGAGCACATACACCACTCCCTCAATAACTCGCACCCTGATAACTTGCGAACCCGCTTATAACGCGGGGTGAGGCGTGGATCCCAATTTTTAAACCAGAAAATACCAAAAAATTGATACCTATTGGTTGAACTTGAAGAAAATCGCTATCGAAATTGGTAATGGATAATTGATATACCGGTCATTTTATCATCGAAAATGGTAGATAGGACCTGGAAATTTAATCATCATTATGAAATAATGACTTTTAATAAGTTTAATAAGAAGTCAAATAATTTGCTACATTTTCTTTTCAAACGACATTCTTAATAAACCGCAATTAACAATATTCAAGGACATTTCGATCAATGAAAATGTCACTTACGCCAAGTGGAGACAGTACTTTAATAAATAAATACCAATTAAATAAATATTTTTATCAATTGAAATTTGTGTTCCAGTTCTATCTTTTAGTTCCTTTTAAGTGTAGTCATCATAAATGCAATGTGTCCTCTTGTAATTAAACGTAAAATGTGTCAATCTACCGTAACAGCTATGTCCGCGAGCATTTCACTGAGAACCTAATTAAGTGCCCACCATGTTTTGATATCAGACTAGCGGAAGCATCTGTTGTATTGTTGCACTAAATAAAAGTGGGCCTCCTTTACTATTATCACGGTAATTACATCTTCTGAATCAAATAAAGCAGGTGGAATTGAAAAAAAGTCAAAAGGCATACAAACCCTACATGCTTAAGAACCAGCGGCACCGGTCGTATGTCGGGTAACTCATTTCAGTTGATCAATCGAACACTGTGATACATTTTATTGTGTACATATCTAATTAAACTACCTGAAAAAATACCTACTCAATCATAAATGTGATTAAAGATAGCAAGGCAGCCAAGCGAAATGAGTACTTCGTAAAATAATGAGCTTTTTATCACAGATACGGACCGTTGTGGGAAAAACGAGTTTCAGAGAATTCTTGAATTCGCACGTAGAGATATCCTCAAGCATGATAAGAAGTTTCACTATTACTTTTGCAATGAAATCACGGCATGAATATTTTACTAATTGAAAAATACAAAAATTGAGTTTCGACGTAGACGATTGTCTGACGAAATAAATGTTACGTGTCTGTGATAAAAAGTAATTTTTTTTGGTAGTATGTCAATAGTTAGTCTGGTTCCCTGCTTTCTAGACTCCTAGTTTCATGAAATACTATTATACAACACTCCTGGAACCAGACTAATCAACAAAACAAAAAGCCATGACGTCATACACGAATGTTTTCGTATACCGTGTTTGGTTGTTGAAACCAGTTGCATCATGTTATTGATCTTTCAGATGTTGGACATTTTGAAAATAAATATGATATATTGATAATAACAAACAACTTCATCAGAAAAAGCGCTTTATTGACGATTTTTCTCGACTCGATTCTAAAACGAGGATTCAGCCATTAAACAGCCCAGTTCCCCCTCCCCCCAACCCCAACCACGCAGTTTTCTGGATGTCTAGTGGGTTTTTTGGAGGTCCCTCGATAACTCGCGCCCTCGCTTATAGTACGGTCTGTGTTTTTGGACCCCGATGTGCACGAGTTATCAAGGGAGAGGTGTATAATGCTGTAGGGAATGGAATGTTGTTATGAAAAAAGATGAAAATCAAATGCTACTGTTCAAAATAATAGTTTAGATATTCTGCCAAATGACATATATCAAAACTGTTCAAAATAATATACAGTCTAGAAATCTTTCTGCCAAATGACATATATCAAAACTGTTCAAAATAATATAGTCTAGAAATCTTTCTGCCAAATGACATAGTTCAAACTACTATTAAGTCTAGAAATCTTTCTGCCAAATGACATATATCAAAACTGTTCAAAATAATATACAGTCTAGAAATCTTTCTGCCAATTGACAGAGCTCAAAATTGTTCAACATTACACATCTGGTCGATTTACTGCTCTCTGCGACAACATTACACATCTGGTTGATTTACTGATCTTTGCGACAACAAAATTAGTTAAACTACATTATTTACCTTTGAAACACATATTTGTCAAAATAACCTTTCATGACTAACATTTTATTTTAAGGAACACCAATCCAAGATTATAAGCTGTAACAGTTCATTAGACATTGTTGATCCTACAAAAGATCTTATGTGTATGTCCAAGCAGTATATCCTGCACTATCAACTTTTCATCATGTACACATATGTAGCAGTAAAAAATATCACAACAATCCTAAGGATGTTTTACCGAAAATTTCAACAATTAATGAACTTAATGAATTACAAACTGAATGCAGTCATAATAAGAGGTAAACATTTAACAGTAAATTAAAGAATCAAAGTTACACAAGCATACATATTGTCAAGGATTTCAATTTAAATAGTCATCTGCTGCCGATCAGGGGAAAGAATGAGTTTTGAATTGTATCGCTTCAAGAGCACGATTTATTGTAAACTGTGTACACCTTCCAAACCCTGATAATACTGCAGCCTTACCCAATCATAATTCATGACTCCATGACCCTACACAGGGCAAGAAATGTATATGATAATGTTATGTTTCAAACATGAAGCTAATGAGGGTTTTTTTTAAAGACAAGTGATGAAATTACATCAAGCAACAGCTTAAGAAAAATGTGCCCATTAATAATTCCTGACACAAAGTCCAACCAAGGAGCAGAAACATGAGGCAGGATTGGTATAGATAGAAAAGTATGTGATGATATTAAATTCAAAATATCAGTTGAACTGGGACAATGCTTACTGAGATACACATGTTGGGAAAACATTAACCAAAGCTATCCACAGACACACCCACAAATCCACATACAGACAGACATCCAAACACCAAATGTTGGGGGTATAAAAACCAACTTCATAATAAATAAACTTTTCCTTTTGCAGAAGACAGTGTTCTATTAGATAGTCAAACCTTTTAGTGCTACAGCTGTATGCCACTAGTAAAGCAATCATAAAGACTCCAGATAAAGCAAAACTGGTCCAGTGATAGAGGGCATCCACTTTTGTCTGATGAAGGCTGAACAATGTTTTCCTCCATGACCAAGTTCTGTTCGTCTGAGCATACTGCTCAATCTCTGCTATCAACTCTTCATGAAGCAGCTCCAGAGCCTTCTTGTTGGTGTAAGGCTGAAGGTCCTCTCCCTGAAGCAGCTCCTGTGTCTTCTTATTTGTGGAAGGATCCTCTTCATGAAGCAGTGCCTGGGCCTCCTTTTTGGTGCAAGGCTGAAGGTCATCTTCAGTCTTAAAAATAAAATGTATTATTATCTTGCAAAAATGATGCAAAATTTAACAATGCATAGAGGATATTTTCTTTTCCTACATTAATACCAGATATGTTTCATCATGTGGTACCAAAAATATGTGATATTTTATTGAGCAGAAAAACTACAAGTTTGAATATTATCGTTTTTGGTACTGTGGGATTAAATATATCTGGTCTTTATGCAGGAAACGAAAATTTTCATTTTATTATATACCAAACTTGCTCGAAAATCAAAGCTCAGAAGATTAAACACACAATTCAGCACAACACCCTAACCCCCTTTTCACCTCACTTTCATAGGCTTATAATATGTCAATGAGAATGGTAGCATTGGGATGACCTAATCTTTCAGAGTAATTACATTTTTTACATTTTATAAACTATTTGATTATGTCTGACCAGAAGGCAAATCCAATTCAGCAATTCATCACAACAGATTTACTACTGTTGCCAAGGAAGTAAGGGAAAGTAACTTCAAGATGTGAATGGTGTAAAGTCAAATTTCTTCAGCAAAAACATATTTTTATGTCTGAAATGTAACTCAGTTTCTATTTATTTGTTCCAGCTCACAAAGTGCTCATTTTTGTTGCTACTGTAGTAACTTCTGTATGCACACTCAATCAAACATCACATGGCATGATGGAAAATCCTATATTTTCCCATGTTGAAAACATAAGGATATATTTTTCATGTGAAAACATAGAAATGAAAAACAATATGAAAATTATTTTGCCAATTTCTTATATTTCACACTTAAAAGTTGATAATAAAATTTTAATATCAACATCATAATAAAGAGTCAGTTTCACAAGAATTTTACTGTCACAAATATAACGAAAACTGGTTCATTTACATTCAATACACAAGCTTAAACTTTAGAACTTGAACTTTTAATACATTATTTAACCACAGTATTTCAGACATCTGTCCCTATTTTCTCAGGAAAATAAACTTATATGGTAGTTACAATGTTTACTGCACACAGCTTTGTCACAGGTTTTTTGTTTTATTTTGTTTCAGAGACAATGAACAAAATATATATAACTGAAAAACAGAATTTTCCACAACACTTAAAAAGCAAATGAAAAATTTTGGTGCCTTTAATCTAAAAGCCATAACAAACATCCTTATAAGATTGAATTCTCTAACCAACAACACTTGTTTCATCAAAATTTGTTTTCATATGTGTTCAATGTTTGAAATATCTAGAGTCTATCAAGACACAGTCAATAAATTTCTCAAAGTTAATCAACTTGATCATAACAAAAACATGTATATGTCATCTGATGTGTTAAAATTTATGACTAATTGATCTGCCCCAATATTAATTACATGAGGTTTTGTTCTTGCAGTTTCAAGGATTTTTCATGGCATATTTCATTTCCTTATGGAAAATGAACTTTCTCAATATCTTACTGTGTTTACCAATGCAAAAAAAAAACAAGTAATAATTAGCACACCACTACAGCAAATGGGACAGTGGCAAAATGCCTGTGTCAAGTTAACTGAGCCACTCAGTTTTATCCCATTTTACTATTTATGCAAAAATCATCAGTAGAAAAATTAGGAATTTTAAAAGCCATATATTTTGTTCAGTTTTAACATCTGGTATTCTCCCTAGAAAAATTAAAGGAGTTTCAGACCAAATTCAAGAGTTTTTCAACAAATTCAAGAACTTTTCAAAGTTAATATCAGCTTCATCAAAATGCAAAGACTTTCATGGCAACCCTTTAAATTCAAGGATTTGTCATTACTATATAAACCATGTCCTATTTCTCTATGTAGTGGTTTAGCAACAACTTTCGTCAGCCAGTCATAAAATAGCAAATTTTAAGAGGTTTTTAGAGCGGGGGAAGGGGGCGGGGCGGCAGCACTATGGGAAGAAAGGGACTAGTGAGTATGCATTGCAGGTTTACATAATAAAAATTCTATTTGGTTTAAAAATGATAATAATAACAACATTATCATCATATTTGTCAATGTCATGTTTAATAATTATTTCAACATAACACTGATGTCATAAATTAAGTAGAGTAAATGATTTTTCACCTAGTTAGGAACCTCCAATGGTTGGTCTAGTTTCTGAAACAACAATTAATAACCATTACACAAATTTCTGTCAATAATGATATTTTCATCAATTTTGTTTCAAGTTCAAGTAATCGATTAAACAATCATTCAAAATAACAGTCTATTTGAAAACTAACTTTGATTAAATCCCTCATGTTTAAAGTAATTTATTTGGTTATGCATTGTTTGATTTTCATCAACTAATTGTTTTTCTTGGCTTCAAAATGAGTTATATACAATGAACTGGTTGACTTCCAATATTTTATTTATTTATTCATTTAATTTGTATTTTTATGTATTTATTGTACCAGTATTCATTTTTCTATTCTTTTGTCATACCATCTCCATTATAAGTAAATGTAAAATTTAAATTCCAGTAAGCAAGCAAGTGTGAAAATGACAATTAGTTAGACTTTTTAGAATACCATTCCAATAATATTAAAGAACTTGATGAGACATGGGTAATTCATTAGGGAATGTAGGGATAAAAGATTGCAAAGTTAGAGACATGGGTAATTCATTAGGGAATGCAGGGATAAAAGATTGCAAAGTTAGAGACATGGGTAATTCATTTGGGAATGTAGGGATAAAACATTGCAAAGTTAGAGACACATTACAGAGGTTCAGTTAATGCTATAAACAAGAAACCACTGGACTTAATAGGTCAATATTAAGGAATCAGGAGACAATACAATCATATAGCCAAGAGAGTTTCTCAGATTTAACCGCACCTTACCTTTTGTGCATAAACTGACCATATTATTTACCTGTACAAATTTCAAAGTTGGCACTGAGGAGGTAGCAAAGAAATTAAGTGGGAATCAAATTATACTGAACAAACCTGAACCATAAAATTTTATTAAAATCAATACCTGTAACGATTCTTTTTCAATAAATCTGTGATTTCAAACACGTAATGGTATAAATAACTGCCTTTATCTTATTCATTTCTTCTCCATCTTTGAGTATCCATGTGTGTGTATGTGTGTGTGTGTGTGTGCTACAAGCCATTTCTCTTCTGATATAATTTTTATGACTTACACTAAGATTTTATTCTGATAAGAACATTTTCTGATAATTCTTCAATGACAGGTGCAAAGTAGTGCGTTTCCACAACAATGTATTATTTGCTGGGCATTTTCAATTTCCTTGTTTAACTGATGTACCAAGCGATAATATCTAATAAGCGACAAAATAGTTCTGCGATTCAGATATTACTTTTTGTAAGTCATGCTTTATGTTTTTATTCCCATCATGATGGTAAATTTTCCAGTTAACTTTTATCTTTCTAAGGAACTGATGCATTTTTACTAACTAGATTTTTGTTATTCTTGGTTTAAGTCAAAATGCATCAAGTGCAATAGATAATATCTCCATATGAGACAAGGGAATCACGTGTACAGCTGGACATTTGCTAGCTAAGCACAGGTTTTCTCACGTTATGATATCCTCCTGAATTGATCTCTTTAGATCTGTCACTTTATATTCTGGACTTCAAGTTTCAAGTTTTGTTTTTGTTTTTAGAACAACAGACATTGAAACAGACAAACATTAAAATGAAATAAATTACAACTTTATCTGTAAAGTATTTACGGAAAAAAAATGCAAAATGCAATTTAATGGCAATGTACCATGGTACACGTACTGACAAGATGGGCATGATAATGTACCAATAAAACGGTAAAACAGCACACCCCTATTGCATGGAGCTTTTTGTTACCCTAAATAGAACATCTGTTTCTTATATTTAGATAGATTTTGTTCCCCATACTAGAGGTATATTAGCTTTTTTAGCCCTGCTGCATGTGTGGAATTTTAGTTTTAGTTCTGGAGTACTTCTAAAGCTTTTAGTTCTGTAGTTGTGTTTGTAGCTTTCCATTGCTTTTAATTCATATCTGTATTGTTCTCAAATATATATTTCCTGTATACACTGTTATTGCTCTTAATTTCTCTGTTTAGTGATATAAAAGGGGTAGAAAAATCTACTGCCCTGTAGCCCTGGGCAACTTAAAAGTAAAGCCAAGCAAACTAGTGACTTAAAGTCAAGGCCTAGCCAGACAACCAGCTTTAATGTCAAGGAATTAAAAACGTTTGCCAGGATGTAAAATATTAATACAGACCATCTAGTAAGAAAATGAAAGATATGAATATAAATTGCTCCACACATTTTTATACTGCAAGAAATCCAATACTGAATTTTTAATAATAATTCTTTTAAAAACTTGAAAAAGGACACAAGTTTATATTCGGGCAACCTATACTACTGCTTGGCAAACCAACTGTTCAATCTGGTTATCTGGTGGGTAACCATGCTTTTTGAACATTTCTCCACCCCTGTGAATAAGTTTTCAGCGCATCAAGGGTTCTCTATCGAGCAGAAATTGGTGTAAAGATCCACTTTTCTGTGTGAGGATGCATACAAAACACAGAATGGTAGTACTAAAGATGCTAAAACGTTTGCAAAACACACTACATGTCACTTATTTCATAAGAATCACCTATTTACATTCACTCTCAATGAGTATTGATCAATTTCCAATTTAATTTCATGCCAAATGATACAACAAATATCCAATGTTTTTTGACATTGTAATTAACACACCGTTATAAAACGTATAGCATGCATGTAAATTAGTCTGAAAATGACACCTGAAAACCTTGGAGATAGATTTTTCAGCCAGGAAGTTGTTTCCTATTTTTGACACAACATATATGTATTTGCTCATGCCACACAAGCAACTGCCAAAATGTGGTCAATTGTTTCATGTAGTAATTTATGACCACATGTGTCACATATTTTCAATGTTAAAAAATGGCATCAAGAGTCTTCATTTTTCTGACAGAAACATGCAGAAATATCACATTTAGTATTGTTATGAGTCTATGCTCTTGAAATAACTAACAGACAAGCTTTGTAAAATTCAACAAATAATTTATTTCTCTAGAATACAAAGTGAATATGAGAAAAATGAACTTACAGTATTGTGAATTAAATCCCAAAATAATCCAAGAATTACAGACACAAGTTCCTAATAATTTAAAGTCCTGAATAAAGTTTAGTAGAAGTCCAAATTAACTCCAAAGCAGAAGACATTGATGTGTCTGTTGTAGCTCCTAGAGTGTTGATGTGCCACCACCATTTTTTTTAATCACAGTCATATAATTGCAGGTTTGAATTCACAATAAATTTCAGTGAATGTCTCTGTCCAAGAAATTTATCAGAGTACTTTTGTATTTCCAGAGAAAATAATCACCTGAATTCAATAATTTGAAGAAATAAATTTCCAGCCCAAAAACAAAATGCTGGACACAACATATAATACAACTTGAAAGTGCTAGACCTTAAAGCATGACTGAAAAATCCCTCAGTTACAAGATATATAGTTCTCTACTTGACCTCAGGTCACAATTAGCATTTTCTTAAAAAAACTATTACCTAATGGAAAATAACATTCTAGAATGATCCTGATGTTTACCAAATAAAAACCAGAACCAGGACTACGCAAAATGCACTAAGGAAATTCCAAAACCTAGACCTAGACCCAAATAAACATATTTACTTCTATTAATAATAATTCTGATCTTAAACTCATACACATAAAGAATAATTTAGCTATGTATTAGTTGTTTACCAAAAAAGTCAATTCAGGTCAAGCAGGATGAACTCCATTTTGGACAAGGTCAAATCCAACATACAGTGTTACATTACAACATCATGTAATGAGATAAAAAAATAAAAACAAAATTACTATAGAAAAATGCAAATTAAATATACATACAGTATTAGCTAAATTAATTATTAGTTTGAAAATAAAAATGATTCAGAGAAAGATAAAAAAGTTAATTAAAATAATGGTAAAAGATGGGTGAAGACTAATGTTAAATGAGTCAAGATGCAAGTTAGATGAGTAAAGAATCAACTTAAATGAGCAAAGACTCAAGTTAAATGAGTAAAAAGCAAGATTTGATGAACAAAGACTCAAGTCAAAAAGGTAAAGACTAAAGTTAGATGAGTAAAGACTAATGACTAAAATTAATTATATGAGTAAAGACTGGAGTTAAATGAATAGAGGTTAAAATCAGACAAGTAAAGACTGTTGTTAAATGAATAAAGGCTAAAGTTAGATGACTAAAAGACTCCAGTTAAATGAATGAAGATTAAAGTTAGATAAGTACAAACTAAAAGTTACATGAGGCAAGATCCAAAATGGAAAATTCCACACCGCTGCACCTTTCTAGTAAACCAAACAATCAAACATGTCAACAGTTCTCATGGGAACAAATCTGGTACTAACTGGAAAAATCTAGTGCTGACCTAAATATTCCTGCACATTAATGCTTACATATAAAAATTAAAATAGCTAAGACCTTGGTTGTTCACTTTATATTCTTGATATAGAATATTATAATGCAACCAAGGCATATCTTTTTGGAAAATCACGTTAAAACATTTCTGGCTTATTCCTAATGAGATTAATTTGATGTTCATAGTAACATGTTACCTGTTGTGATCTTAAAGCGATATGTCATAGTGTGGAGGAGAAAATTAATCATTCTTAGTCAAGTGAGGTTTGTAGAAAGACAGGTCAATTTTAACTTGTTTGCAAACTTTCCAGAATTAACTTGGCTCTTTGTTCAGAAAGTGTGTGTGTGTCTGTGTTATTTGAATTTTTAATGTAGCTTTGAAAAAATTTCAGTCATATCATGACGATGTCTGCAGTGTGGCAGTTTATAGTGATGTCTAGCACTGGGGCATCATTCTGCAGACATGTAGCATAATGTCCCACCCAGTCACATTATCCTGACACCAGGCCGACCAGTCCTAATACTAACCTTTAAATGCTGAGCGCCTAGCGAGGCGGCTGTTAGTACATTTTTATAAGTCTTTGGTATGACTCGGCCAAGGTTTGAACCCGCAAGCTCCCGCATCCGAGACGGATGCTCTAACCACTAGGCCACTGGAGCAGTTTCAGAAAGTAATGCCTTCCTAAAATGTGGGTCTCAATGATTTGACCACTTTTTATGCATTTTAGTTTATCCAATAACAGGAAATTTAAAATGCTAACAATGGGCCAGTAAACATCATAGCTACAAGTAAATAGTGATTTGTGGTAATCCTGAATTTAGGATCAGAACTTTTTTAAATCTGGGAACCAAGTTGTAAAATCTTAGTGAAAACCTTGGCATTTTTACAATAATCTTATGTGTTCAATACACAGTCTTGTCCAGCTATCTGTATATTTTAGTTTTTTATGCGTGTAAATCTGTATATTGTATGTATATTTGATAACTCTTAGGTGTAATATTTAGTAAATTGTACACAGCATGGAATTTTTATAAGATAAACTGAATTTTTTAAGGCACATAAACCTGATTTTTAATGACCAGTTACAAAATCAAATTAGTATAGTTTAATGTATGAATGTATATGTATTTATACATGTGTGTGTATATGTGTGTGTGTGTGTATGTGTGTGTGTTAAAGTTAATTATTTTACTTTTTATACCTGGTAGTCTATAAAACAGCTCTAGGAAGCTAATGTTGTTACTGTATAAATGCAAGCCAATAATAAACATAATTTGTGTATGCATATAAATTGACAAAATTAGTCTTTGGATAAAATGGATCATTAGGCACCAGCAATCAATTAACATGTGTCTTTACCTCCTTGTCTGCAAAGATTTAACCTACAAGACTTCTCTTAATCGCATTAAAATTAATAGAACTTTATTTGACATCTTGTACACATTGTACACATGACTGATACTCACTTTGTTGAAACAGAGGAAATAAAAGTCATATGTGTCATTTAATACAACAAACCATATTTACATCTTTTTTAAAAATACACAAAGTTCATGCTTCTCTTTTCTTGGCATAATCAGCCACCCCTTGTGTCCAGCATTGAATCCAATTTATTTGCAGTCATATACATCTTTCTAGTCACAAATCTGTTGGTGTATCCTACTTGCTATACACACTTCTTTGTAAGCAAGAACTGTAAAAAAGTACGACAAACATCTTCTTCACAAGTGAGTACACTGTACTATTTATTACACTTTAATGCAATGAGTTTTTGTAAAGCTCTCATGGTAATGACTTTGTATGTGCTGTTCATAAATTTGCCACAGAGAATCTGCAGGCAAATGAAACCCAAGACATGCTGTCACTAACACACCCATCACAAATTGTCCCAAAATTCAGAGAAATTGTCTCATCTTGTGAAATCAGTTCTTTTATGAAAAGTACTTGATAAACCATTAATTATTCAACACTGTCGCTGACTTTCTTCTCCTTCCTTCTGCTGAATTTGATGCAACACTGATGACAAAAGTCACTTCATGGAAAGTCTTACAATGTCTGACCATTTGAACATGTTCAAAGTAATCAGTCCTTTTGTACCATTCAGATACAATGGTTAGAAAGGCTATGCCATTTCAGATGCAATTGTTCTTTGCATTTCACCAGTTTTCACAGCTCAGCAGGTAGATTCTGAATGTACTCTTCTAAACTGGCCATTGAAAAAAAATGTAATATGGTAACACACTAATTGCTGAAAGCATGGAATCAAGAGCTCTATATCCAAGTAGAGTTTTAAGTCTGTTCACTGTCTTTCCCAAGAATCAATGTCTTCTTATATTGTAGAAATAGCAAAAGTAAAAAAATCAATGCATGATTTCGAGTTTGAATTTCACTTGAATCTTGACAAACTCCGTTCAAATTAGTTCCTGCAATTTTAAAAGTTGTTATTTATATCTATATTGTGTTTCACTTTTGTTCTACGGCTGTAGATTCTATTTTTAGATAGGGCTGTAAACAGGCTGTGTGCAAATCTTAATTTCAACCTTAATAATTATAACCTGTTTAAAAGTGTGTGTGTGATTTGGATTTTTAATGTAGATTTAACAATTCTGCAGTCATATCACTACAATGTCTGCTGTTGTTGTTGTTGAAAGGTTTAACGCCATTTTTCAGCACAAGATGTACATGGCAGCCAGTATAAATGGTGGAGGAAGAACCTGGGAAAACCCCGGAAAGAACCACTGACCAATGAGAAGCTACTGGCAAGCTTTCTCACATACCCACATTTGCAGAACCCGAGATTTAAACCCACGCAGACAGAGGTGAGATGGCAATGATCCTTAATGGTGAGTGCTTTAGACCATGCAACCACTCGCGGCCCCCAACAATGTCTGCAGTGTGGCATATTAGAGTGATGTCTAACACTGGGACATCATGCCACAGACATGTAGCATAATGTCCCACCCAGTCACATTATCCTGACTCCAGGCTGACCAGCCCTAAACACTAACCTCTTAATGCTGAGTGCCTAGCGAGGCAGCTGTTAGTACTATTTTTATAAGTCTATGGTATGATTCGGCCAAGGTACAAACCCATGACCTCCCGCATCCAAGGCAGATGCTCTAATCACTAGGCCACTGGAGCGGTGTGTTTACAAGTTTGGGGTAATTTCTGATTGGATGGTTGAGTAGTGTGGCATATGTCACATAGGGATGTATTGTGAAATATTTCAGGTGGGGATGAGTTGTGAAGCATGTCACACAGGGATGAATTTTCAACTTAGAGTCATAATAGAGTTGTGGAGATGTATATAAAGACAGGGTTGAACAATTATTCTGATTCCTTGTTCCTATTTCCAAGTACTGTTCTTGATTTAGTATCAATCTGCAGAAGAATTTGATGTTGTGTTTTGATTTAAATTTTGAATTGTTCATTATTCGTCGGTACTACACAATGCTCATTAACTTTGGGCTAAATTATTCTGGCATTATTGTGAATTCATTCAAAGACATTCTGGACAACACCATTGTGATACATCAAGACTGTTGGCACTTCAAAATATTAAAGTATATTGGTACATCAGCATATCTGAGACCTGGAATTCATTTGGAACACTATTCTTTTGGACTTGTGATAGAACTTTTAGTATTATTTTGGATTTAATTCACAGCACAGTTTCTCTTAAATTTTCTTTTATAACTTAGGGAATTCAATTATTTGTTAAGTTTTACAAAACTTGAGGGGTTTGCTTCTATATGTTGCTTAGTTTAAGTCCAATGAGTTGTAACAAGGTAAACTACAATTCCTCTCCATTTCTAAAGTATCCAACATGAGGATTATATTCTGGACTGAAACAATGTATGTCTTCTCCTTCTTCAAAATAAATAAATCTGCCTTTGGCTGAAAATTTGGGATGAGATTCTTCCAGATAGTTTGGTCATTTCGCTCTAAACATCTCGAACTTATAATACAATTCCATACCTTTCAAAATCATAATGGCCATGGAAAACTACAGAAAACGAGTATTCTTCTTTGATTTGTAATTCGAAACAGTAATAACTACTAAAATAAATCAAGTGTGTGTGTTTCATGGCTTATCTTATATTTCACACGGTCCGAATCTCCCCGTAATTTCTGGGCCGAATCAGCCATGGTCCGAAAAAGCCAGCGTTCGTACGAACGCGTTAGGAAATTAGGAAATATATGCAAATGAAAACTTCACCCAAACCCCACTGACGACGCCGCCGCACTTGATTCCGGGGTAAACTAATGTGTACACTCACCAATGAAGACGATTGCTGAGTGTACACATTAGTTTTACCCCGGAATCAAGTGCTTTACCCCGGAATCAAGTGCCTGTGCGCCATTGGAAAAAAAGAAGGTTATGTCTCGCTTCCAACTATATAACATTAGCTCAAGAAAAAGGCATATAGTCGGATATAAAACAAAACACTACCATTCGCCTCGACATGGAACAAGTCGAGTGTTCGCACTTATCGAAAATTAGGAGCTTCTCTTTTGGAGCAAAGTTTAAATTTAATGCATGTTTATATTTAAAAAAAAGTACTGATGTACCATCTCTATAAAATGACTATCAATAGATCATTTGCGTTTCTGGATCTTATAACTCTCGGTCGTGCTCTGTCATTTTTGCTTCCAATTTGAGTATTCAGTCGTGGAGTTGTGGTCAATGGAGTAACCTCTGCCTTTTATGTTAAGTTATAAAATAAATACAGAAAAGGCATAGAATGTGATACCGGCTTCCAACTGTTCTCCATGTGGAGCACTTGTTTGCCTACAACGGCCGACTTCTCGGTTCAGAGTGTCCTTATCTCTTTCCCAAGAACTTCGACTCCAGTTTTATTCTGCTATAAGCGTGTTGAACTGATTGTTATTAAATGATAGGGGTTGGAAGCAGCACTCAGTGATGTTTCAACAGTCAACGAAATCACTGCACTTTTACTTTTTACTGTTATTCCTGCAAATGCAAATTAAAAAATTTGTATAATCGTACGTTTCCAGAAGCCCGAAACTATTAGTGTTAGTGAAGGCACTTCATCTAGTTATTGTGACGTCAATTACGTTATGCCAACGACCGCTTTGAGGACGGCTAAAAAGGGTAGGAATAAAATGCGAAATGGTCACCTTTTTGCAGATAGGACTCTTTTGGCACAAAGGACTTTTGATCTGGTTATAAACGTCGTTAAAACATTTTCTTTAAAAATTTAAAGCAGATAGTTTTTTAATAAACAATGTTTATAAATGCTTATCACTCTACATTTAAAAAAATAATACCTAAACAAACTTTATTTTAAAGGCCCTTTTTGTACAAGGGAAAATCTTTGCAGATGAGAAATCATTTTTCAAATTTAAAAAAAGTTGGGTTTTTTCCCCGTATGCGAGAAATCCTTTTCAGCAACAATTCCCGTTAGTATTTAACATAAAACGTCATTTTTGTACACGGGGATTCCTTTTTGAAGAAATAAATATTTCTATTCATCCATTTTGATCTATAGAGAGAAATAAAAAAAAAAAAGCATTATTAAACTCATATTGAGTCTCATAAATAAATATTAACCAATTTGTTCAGTGAGAAGACCAAGTTACATTGGTCTGACAAGTGGCAGGAGACTTTTAATAAGTTAAAAGCTATACTCAAGAGTGCATCAGATAGTTCAGCTCCAGATTTTAAAAAATCATTTAAAATGTCTGTAGATACAAGTGATGTTGATATTTGTGGAGTATTTATACAAGAAGTCAACAATGATGTGGATCATCCAGTGTGCAACTGTTTAAAAACATTGAACAAGAACCAGAGAAAGTATTCCACGATAGAGAAGGAATATTGGGCTTTAACATTGGCATTGCAACAATTTGAAGTGTGTGCTAGTTAAGCTCATTCCCCGATTATTGTGTTTAGTGATCACAACCCACTTATTTTCCTTCATAAAATGAACAACATGAATATAAGATGGAGTTTGATGTCGCATTGATGTTGTTAGGGACATCAAGGGGAAAAAATTATTGTAGAAGTACTTTCGCGTGTATAGAAGTATTATATTGCATTGTTCGGTATATATGTTATATCATTCATGAAATATATTCCTATGAAATATTGATTATATTTATGTTTGACTAATACGCCAAAAGAAAGTTTTACGAATTTTCTTTATGACGGAATGTGTTATGTATATTTTATCAGTAGTGAAGGGGGGCACCGTAGGGCAATATGATTTATATAAGGAAAAAAGTGGCCCGGCACTATAGGGCAAATAAATTTAGGCCAATAGGGTTTATATAAGGAAAAAAAGTGGTCCGGCACTATAGGGCAATATGGGATTTTTAACATTGGGTCTGTCAGAGACAAGAGGAATTGAACAGGGGTGACGTCACGGTACTGGACACTGGCAACAATGTTGCAAGTGGCTGACCTCAATCGGGCGGAACACTGTGGCAAGGGGCTGACCTGAATACGCGTTACTAGGGACAAATAGAGACATAGACATAGAGACGTGGTTAGAGACTGGGTTAGAGACATAGAGACATAGACATATCACACAAACATAGATTTATGGACATAAATCTATCACACAAAAAATCGATTAAAAACTTTTTTAGGCAAGAGAGAATAGGTATCTTTTCCAGTGATATCAGTGGTCCTGAAACGGGCCTTTGGCTTTTTTGTTAACACCATTCAGTTAACACAGGGAACATCGCACAGGTCTTCTTCTCTTCCTCGAACTTCGTCTGACCTCTGGACCGTAGATTACGACTCTCTTCAAACAGCCTTGCCTTTCCACATAGATCCTTCGTTTCCAAAGGGCTGTCTCTGTGATCTGGGTAATTGCCCATGGTGATCTGACATACATGGGATAGTCCAGGTGGAACAGCATTGAAGATACGAGGGTAGACGATTCTACATTAGTCCACATCTTGTGACGAGAACAGGTAAATGGAATGAGGTGAAAAATGGTTATTTATAGTGGAAGAGCGGATCGAAACGGATTGAGTTCTTACACCAATCCTAACACGCGGTACAAAATTCACTCACAGTGTGGAGTCTGTCTTCCAGTCCAAAGAGAGCTACCTGTGACGTCACATTCCTTAGATAGATGCGCTAGCGTCTGTGCGCAGTGAATCAATGCGACAGAGTTAGAACACGGCAGAAATTACGAAGATGATGAATTGGGGTGGACCAGCTGTGGAGACGAGGACTGATAGCATAACAGCGGCTACTAAAACAACCACAGTTCTACATCCAGAAGAGAACGATTTTAATTGGGATTTAGAGGATTTTCTCTCTTCACAAGAATTTGTTCCGGTACCAGTACCTTCGCCGCTTTTTCCTTCTTTACCGTACGTCGAGGATTTTAAACAGAGACAGAAAGAAGGATTGAAGAAATTTTTGCAACAGCAGAAAGCAGCAGAACAAGCCTTTCTCATTCAGCAGCAACAGCGAGAAGAAGAAGAGGCAAGAAGAAAACCACAGAAGAAGAAGCAGAGAAGAAACAAGGTCTAGGAGAGAAGGAGGACAATGATAGTCAAACAGTGACAGTACTCTTAGACATTTAGGCAGAGTTAAGGAGTCTGAAAGAAATGTATCAGACTTCTTTAATACGACCCAAGAGAAAAAGACCTTCCCGGGCCAAACAGTCCAACCCCGTCCACACACCTACTACGCCTGAGATACCAACACTAGTTATCTCTACCAAATCATAGACAGTAGCGGGTCCAGAAGTATACCCTGGCCGTGGCAAAGGGAGAAGGGAGTTAAAGCTCATTACTTTCCGTTCTTGAGTTTCTTTTTTTAAAAACAAAAAAAACAAAAACAAAAAACAAACACCCAACGGTCCTCTCTCGAAAAGAGACTACTCAATATTTGCCAAAATCAAGTAAAATTCAAATCCTTTTTTCCCATGATGAACGTGTGAGTGCGGGAATGTAGGTCCTTATAAAAATCAAAACCAAGAGACACTTACGTTTTTCTGTCTGGTATATTCTCTGTAAAAATTCCAATCCAATTTCACAGCACATCACTTTAAAAAGTTCATAGACTTCTTTGTCTTTTCACTCTCTCCTTTTTTTGAATTTTTTCACTGTCACAGGTTTTTCCTCTTCTTCTTCACTCTCTTCTCGTCTTCTTTTCTTCTCTTTCTGGACGTGTCTGGGTTCTTCCTTTCTGGAGGGTACCTCTTCTTTTTGTTCGGCACCCCTCTCTTTCTCCTGCTCCTGTTGTCTCTTAGGGCAGTCTGAAGACCAGTGTCCTTTCTCTTGACAATGATAACAGGTATCATGACCTTTGTCTCTCTTAGCTCTTGTCTTGTGGACATTCTGTGGCCCAATGCCCTTTCTTCTGACAGATATAGCATGTATCTTGACTTTTATCTCGAAAGGAAGGGGAGTAGTCCGTCGGCTTCTCTGTAGAAAACCTTCGTATGACAGATCAGAAGTTCGATCTGTGTTGGCTCTTCCATCTTTCTGGTAGGATTGAGAATGAAGTGAATACTTTGAGGGAAGACACTGACCCTTTGAATAGGAAGACACTGACCGTACATTGATATATAGGGGACCATAGCGTTTAAAATGTAGTCATTTGACCTTTTGCAATCAAGATGAAACGATCGCACCATTTCGTGAAGAAAGGAGAAGAAAGTATGAGGCAGCAACGTGACCTATCACCTCGCACAGTAGCTGAAGTCTTGGCTCAAATCCATGTCAGCGATTTTCAATATGACATAAGTGAGTCAGAATCCAGACCCAGAGAGTCTACGTCAAACCAAGATCCACCACCAGTAACACCTGAAAAGTACTCCCACATTCGAGAGATGGATAAACGCTCATCTAGAAAATTTAGAACTACGGCCTACACGTACACGGTTCAATTTAAAGATATGATGTCAGACGTTACCGCGCGAGAAAACAGAGGGGTTCATCACCGAGCTGTGGGATTCTTTCTTAACCACACTGAAACGGCAATGTCGAGCCAAAGAAGATGATCACTTGACACTTTCCATTTATCACAACAGTCTGCAGTCCCTGTTTGGATCGAGTTTAGCAGACCAGCAGAATTGACACCTTCCAAAGTCATCGACAAGATTCAACACGTGCAGTAGTCCAACGACAAGTTTCACATCACCCATATAAAAGCGACACTGTACATGGCTCACGTTTCCCTTCCCAAAGGGACCAGACGCAAAAAAAGTGTTATTGGTGAACGACCTTCGTAGCACTAAACACAATATCGACCGAATTAACAACTCTCGAGACAAGATGTGTTTAGCCCGTGCCATCGAGGTGGGACGGACGTATGCTTAAAGAACGACACAGTAGAATGGAAAAGAGCCTGGGAGAACATTCGAAACTCGGACCGAGTCAAACAACAAAGTGAAGCAGAACTCCTGTTACAGCAAGCCGGCCTATCCAAAGACACTGCCAGTGTCATTTCTGCAATGCAAATGTTTGCAATACGTTTTGGCTCCACGTTACACCTTGAAAGTACACCCACAAGAAGTGCGCGGACCTCTGTTTCGAGGAAAGAGTTTCAAACACGGAAATTACATTCACGTCTATCATCACGATGAACATTTTGATGCCATTACTAGTATCACCGGATTCCTGGGATACATTCATTATTGTGAGAAATGTGACTATGGGTATAATAATCGAGAGCAACACAAGCATTGCGGATCGAAATGTGAGGGATGTTTGGCCTCCAAAACCTGTCTTGTCAGCCCTACCTGTTACCAACAACATCTGAAGACGCAAGGTTCACAGCGGAAACGTGCTTGTCAACTCCTGAAATTGTGACTAATTGTGGACAAGTTATACGTAGCAGTAATACCAAGGCACACATTTATCCAGGAAAGAAACGATGTCACATTTGTCACCAAATCGTGGACTTGGAACACGAATGCTACATTCAAAAATACCAGCCCCAACAGGAGAAGGATGAAGAAGATGACCAGAGAAAGGGGATTTCATCTTTTTTATTTCGAATGAATGCAAGAGACTGGCATTCACATTCCTAATTTCTGCGTGGCTCATCGAGCGTGCGAGAAGTGCATCCGAGAGCCTATCTTTAGTCATTGCCCTTACTGCAGCAAGATTCCTAGAGGACGTGAAAAAATCTTTCGGGGACCTAACACGCTGGCCGATTTTGCCCAATGAATCTAAGACCCTATCGACGAGACGTAGAGTCAAGAGGACAACAAACGTTACGGAGATTGCCATCGCTATGCCACGGTGATGGCTCACAATTTCTCGGGATACGATTGACAATTTCTTATGAAATACTATACGGAACAAACTACCGAACGTCCTAAAGTGAATTTGAACGGAGCCAAGCTCATTTCCATGCAAGTGAGACAAGTGCAGTTTAAAGATTACGATCACCGTTTGAAAACCGATCCCGAATTTAAGCGCATCGTGGAAAGTTACAAGTTGGTGGACCCTCTGAACCCGCGGGACAGTTTGTATGGAGGACGGACGAATGCCACCTGTTTGCTGTACCACGCTGACCAGGAGAAAGGAGAAGAAATCAAATACTTGGACGTGTGTTCGCTGTATCATTACGTGTGCAAATATTGTCACTTTTTCGCAGGGCACCCACAATTGCTGACGGAATACATCGACGTGGACAACATTCGACAATACGAAGGATTAATTAAATGAAAAGTCGTGCCTCCCACGGACTTGTACCATCCCGTTTTACCTCACCATTGCCAAAGAAAACTGATGTTTTCCTTGTGTCGTACTTGTGTCGAAACGTGCAACCAAGACCAACTTTGTCAACACACCCAGGAAGAACGCGCCTTGACAGGAACGTGGGTCAGCGTGGAATTGTTCAAAAATCTGGACCTAGGATACCAATTGTTAGAAGTGTACGAAATTTACCACTTTCTCAAGACAGAAGAATACTACAAGGGCGAAGAGACTCAAAGGCATTTTCGCAGAAGACTACGTGGATGCCTTTTTAAAACTGAAACAAGAAGCCAGTGGTTATCCTTCCTGGTGCCACACTCCCGAAGACCAAGAGAAGTTCAAAGAGAAATACTGGAAGCAGGAAGGCATCACTTTAGATCACATCGAGAAAAACGAAGGAAGGCGATCGTTTGCCAAAGTGATGTTAAATTGCTTGTAAGGGAAAGATGGCACAACGTCGGTGTTTACCCACGACGGAGCATTTGACAGTACCTTCCCGCTGCTTCCAGATGATTCACGACAAAACCAAATACATGAAACACGTGGACGTCCTTCGTGAAGACTTGATCCTGGTCAATTACGAAGAACTGGACTTTGTACAGGCTGACGAATTTGGAAATGTCATCATTGCAGCCTACGTGACAGCCCATGTTCGCTTAAAATTGTACGAAGCTTTAGAACTGTTAGGAGATCGTGTGCTGTATTTTGACACGGACAGTTGCATCTACATCGATCGCCTGGGTCACCGTCAACCTGACATCGAATGAGACCGTTTAGGAGCTTGGACGGACGAGCATTCCGAAGACAAGATTCTGAGTTTTGCTAGTGGCTGTTCCAAAAATTACGGCTACGAATACCGTAACCCATAAAGAGAGGCGCACACGAAGTGTAAAGTGAAAGGATTGACTCTCAATTATCGCACCAGTCAAGTGGTGTACTTTGGGGTATTGAAAGAAGCCTTGCAGTCTGGAGAGGATGGAAACTTTAAAGTGACCACCTAGGAACCGCACAAGATTGTAAGTTTACCAGCACACGAAATTGTCAGTCGACCTTTGGAAAAACTGTATCAAATTGTGTACCACAAGCGAGTGCGACTTCCCAATCACTTCACTTTACCTTACGGACACGTCGAGAAAACGTCCAAGACCGATGGTTCATTGTGACTACAATTGCCAAGCGAGAAAGGTGAATCCTTTTAAACAGACACAATTCAAGTTCGGTGATTCTCAAGTGGAGTGCGATGCTGTGCTTTGCGATTGCAGGGATGCCGTACGCTGTGACCTCAGCGATTCAGTGCCACATCATGGGAACTTTGCTATGACTACTACTCTACTACTACTACTACTACTACTACTACTACTACTACTACTACTACTACTACTACTACTACTACTACACTTACCATAGAAAGTAATGTTGTGCGTGTCAAACCTGACGAATGCGAAAGCGATGCCACTCTTTACTGGTTTTCATTGTCAATGTCATCCTCTACATGAAACCATGGGGCTACCACCCTAGGGATATCATCCATGCATGAGCAAACTACTGCAGGTTTGACCGTACTCTCATCGAAATGAGCCTGTGAAAGAAGCCTGTGAAAGAAGAATATTCGTTCCCTGTGCCTTTGTCTGAATACTGCGACTTTGAAAGTCGTTTTCAAACCTTCCAAGGAAAGTGGCTTAAATATCTGGGAGTACCTACCCACGAAGAATTAGCCAGAACCGGATTTATCTACTTGGGCGAAGGTGATAAAGTCAAGTGCTTCAGTTGCGGTGTGTCACTTCACAAGTGGGAGCAGAAAGATTCAGGTTACCTAGAATATGCTAGATGGTTTCCGCACTGTCACTACCTACCTTTAGTGGGACGACCTCAGTAATCTCTTCATGGATATTTTACAAGAGAACATTTGTTGTTTGCCCGTGGAGTCGAGAGAACGCATTTACCGAGAGTTTGTCAAAATAAGTCAAACGCAAAGAACAATTGCATCCTTTACGTCACCAATGGTTTAACCACTGGTACCTGTATGCTATAAGAGGACTGATGCATTTGAAAGCGTTCCAATGGTCAGGCAATGAACAACTGACCGAGGGCCAGAAGACTTTGGTTGCTACTGATTCTACTTACATAGTGTCCATACTACAACGAATTCCAGAGCAAGACTTAGAGGATTACCAAACTCTCTTACGCTATCAAATATTGTCTGCAGAGGAAAATTCTGTGCGGTGTGTAGTGTGTGAGCTAGTGACTAAACAATTTGGATACGCCGACAGAGTACGATCAGTTCTGTGCAAAAGTACACTTATTACCTCCGACAAAAGAGGGTATAAAAACTTGCCACAATGCCACGACCTTTATCATTAGTGATACAACAATTGCCGTGGAAGGAAATCAATGACAGTATTCATACTCATACTGTGGAGGATTACCAACGCTTTTTATGGGCATTGGGTCCAATGAATTTGGGCCGTCGTGTGGTGTGTGTCTAAGTGACTTCCTTTCTGGGATTTCGTTTACTAGCCGATTACTTGTGGGCTCTTTACGATCTGTACCTCACAGTACCATCAAAAAAAGGGTGGTACCTTTAAATGTACACGAGAGACTCATTCTGTTAAAAGCTTTGCGCTTTCATCTCGATACTTCTCTACCTCTATGGGAAAGAAGATTCCTCAACTTTTAGTCACTGAAAATGCTTAGGAAGATATGTGTGTAGCTTGTGACTTACACCCTCACTGGCAAGATGTACGTGACTGGAAAAGTCTTAGTTTTGAACCTTGTACAAAAGAAGAGGCTGACTATGCCAAAGTTTTGTAATCATGAAGTCAAACGTACAGTGAAAAAATTAGCTTTTAAACCTGTGTTAGCCGCAGTGTCAGAAGAAGAACCCGACACCGAGGAAAACCATCCCATTCAGGACAGGACTGTCATTGACATGGACATCCCCGAAAAGCCATTCCAGGAGGACCTATGCGTGACTATGCCAAGTGTATAGACTCTAAGAACATTACCCAGTGTCCCTAGGAAACCACACCTTCGTCACCAAAAATGTTGTACAGTGACTTGTTTATATTCCACTTTGATCGTTTTGATGTGTATTTTATCGAAGTACTTAACCATTTGGCTTTTATGTATTTTTTGTCTTTCGTGTTCAATTTTAAAATTGTTTTGAAATAAACGTGTCCTGAAAAAGAATAAAAACTCTTGTGTTGTCTGTTTTCGTTTCAAAAGTGGCATCCCCTTCACTATGGCTACCTCTGCTGTCTCTGCTTCCTCTTCCACCACTTTCAAAGTCATCGACGAAAAGTTAGATCGTGCCAGTTGGGATACCTTGTATCTTCGTCATCCATTGAGCATGTTAATTGCTGGACCGAGCGGTTCAGGCAAAACAGAGTTTGTCAAACGTTTGATCGAACATAAAAATCATTTGATCCATCGTGGTGTTACAAATAGTGGCAATCTGTGTACAGTCTCCTGCGAAAAAGTCAAGGCGATTCCATCGTGTTTGTGGAAGGCATTCCTGGCGAAGACGACGGGATCGTGTCTGACCCCATTCAGACCCATCTGGTCATCTTCAACGACATGTTAGGAGAAGACGAAGAAGAAATTAAACTGGTTTACGCGCAAAGGGCATCATCGTAATGTCAGTGTCATTTACATCACCCAAAATTTGTTTCAACAAAGTAAAGCCCATCGCACCATCAGTCTCAATGCTCATTATGTAGTCTTGTTTAAACGTCCTAGAGATAAATCACAAGTGCAAGTGTTAGCCAAATAGTTAGGAACTCCGTGGCTGACTCATGCGTACGACGATGCCACTCTAATCCCTCACGTCTATTTACTCGTGGATTTAAAACCCACTACTACCGATTATTTGCGATTTCGTACCCATTTGTTTCACTACTGGTGCCAAGACGGAGGGACTGTCGTGTACACGTCCCCGTCGACTGAAAAAAATCTATAAAAACCTCGGACACTTTTGGTCTGTCTCATACATCGTCAACATGACGTCCCTTCAGTCTCATATTCCCGTCAAATTGATTCGTGCCTTGCAAGGCATCAGTCGCGACAAAATCGACAAAACGTGCTCGTGTCTTAGAAGCCAGTCTCAGAGAAGTCTTACGATGGTTTACGGTGACAGCACGTCAATTACTTGAAGGCATCATTCACATCCCTCATCAAACCAAACGCATTTTTGAGAGAAACAAAGTAGCCTTGACGCAACGGGCAGATCCCTGAATCGACACTCAAACCAAAAAGCAAATCATTTTGAAACCTTGAGGTAGCGGTTCTCTATGTGTCATCATTCGCTCCCTCTTCAAATCGGATCTCAATGTCCCAAAAGTCATCCCCAAGAAAGAAGCAACTTCTCGACCCAAACGTACCGAGAAGAAAAAGAGCAGCTATGTCAAGACCAGGTCAAAACCCTCGAAATTGAAAAGTCCCGAGAAAAAGAAAACTCTAAAGAGAAGACCCCAGAATGCAGCTTCTGTTTGCAAGAGAGGCACTTAAGCCACAACGCAACCTTACATCCCCAAACCACGACCTGCAGCGACGGTGACCGCGTCTCCAGTAGCATCAGGTTCTTCCACTTCTCCGTTGCTGGTGATGACATACAAACCCGATTTGACATGCGTCTTTCCTAATTTGATGAAAAAACGGAAACCCGTGTCTCCAGGTACTTCTCCTCCAGCGGTGACACCCTCTACCTCTTTAGCTGCTGAGGCAGCTGCTAATCAAAGTCCAAGAAAGACCGGGTATGTTACAGAGTTTACTGGATTTATCCAAGAAAGAACTGTCCAGAATCAGTCCGTTGCGAACCCCTCAACGTCGAGTGATGCTTGCCATGAACATGATACGACGGACCGACAATCAGTGGCGACGCATTTCACTATTAAAAGAAGACCTGGGGAAAACGATGGGTATCAGTGTTTTTGTGCTCCGGAACAAAGATGTCACCCACCATGAAGTACACACCATCACCATCGCCGTTCTCCTGTCCAAAAAGAATAAGGAAAAGAAAAGGACATTCTCGTCGATTGACTCCACATCGGAAGAAACGCTTAGCCAAGCATCGACGTCTACCCTAGAAAAGACACCATCATCCAAAGAAAAAGAGGAGCAATCAAAGAGGAGGATTGTTTGGCGATATAGAAAAAAAAGTCGTCACATTTTTGACGAAGCGTAGTCAAAGAGTTCGTCAAAAAGGCTGGTTACAAACCCTTTGTTCGACCGATATTTTAAGAAAAGAACCACCACCAAACCCCAGTGACCAAGACAGACGCAGCCCCGCCTGAGGAAAAGAGGCACGAGAAGTCTTTCAAACACCATGACGAAGCGATAGTCTTCACCGAAAACTCTGCCAGAGTCTACAAAAGCAATCCTTGTGGGTGTGGTATTGAGAACGATGTCGTTGGTTACAAGAACAAATCGTCGAAATTTTCCAGGAAATCCAAATGGAAGCCGATTTTGTTTTGTGTATTGTGTCATCGGTCTTTTCCAAAAACTCCAAATAACACGGAGTTTGGGACCAACTGGTGTTGAAACAAAGTGGTCGTCACCCCCTTCGATGGCAAACTGACAAAGGCACCGAATTTCTGCAAGCTCCGCATCACCACCTCCCAATCAATTTTACTTAACCTTTCCCCATCCCAGTTGGATGTGCCCCCACGACACGAAATCGTGCAATCTGTTGATGGATAGCATTGATTTGTATTGTGTCACGGTGCTGCATTGTCAAAAACTGGAGACAAACAACGGTACTTTTACAACGCGTCCCTGAAAAGACTCAAGAGTAACACGACGAGCTTCTCGACCAAAGTCAGTGGGAAAAGTCCATCAGTCAAACAAAAAAATCCATTTAGGACACTCCTTTTGCTCAGGATGACCCGCAAGACACGACCTGAAAGAATGACCAGCATGCCCTTCATCAGAGCTTCAACCACCACAGTGACTACTCCTTCACCGAGTTCTTCTCTGCCAGATCTACAAAAGCAATCCTTGTGGGTGTGGTATGGAGAACATGTGCCTAATACGCAAATCGTCTTTTTCTGCCAAATCTTTGTGATGTATTGTGTCATCGGTGCTGCCATTGTCAATTTGAGTTTGCAACAAGGAGACAAACAATTGTGGACCATTTTACTGGGCACTTGCGTCGTTTACCTTTTCCACAATTCTTCCCTGAAATACTCTAACGGTAACAACGGGAGTCTTGCGACCAACGTCAGTGGCCCTCCCATCAGTCACAACAAAAACAATCCTCTTTTAGACACTCCTCTGGCTCCAGTGACCCTGCGGACAACAGAACCCTGGAATTATGAATAACCAATTTTACTTAACTTTCCCCAGTGACAGTTCCGTGGATGTGTTTCCCCGCAATACTTTGTGATGTTTCACGGCCAAATTACCTCAGGCCACCCAATTAGATCAAGAAACCCATTGGGAAGTGGCTTTGGTCGAAATTATTCACCCTACACAAATCAAAAACATCACTGAAAATCAAAACACTTTTGAGGTCAAAGTACTTTAAAAAATGATAATACATGTATCAAGTGCGTAGATTCATTGATAAATTTCCAAGGTTGAGATGTACTATAGTTCAGGTAAACATATCGTGATCCGACAAGGGTACGAATTCTAATGAAAGACCAAGATGACCTAATTCCTTACTGATCGATGTTAAAACAGCTGATCTGTTTACTTACTGATTTCGAAAAGTCAGGATGATTAACTCATCCCTCGTGCTGCATTCTATCTAATTCGTATTGGTAAGCTATATCATAGAACTATTACGTATAATTAGGCAGTCTTTGTATTGTCAGTCTTGAAAGAGTTATATTGAGAGGACTGATTATTTTATTTAATTTTATCATTCGTTGGAATTACAGTGCTCTAACATTCGTTGAAAGACTGTTTAAATATACAATAGTTGTAACGGGATTACTGTGAATTCATTTTACAACATTTTGGGATTATATAATAGAGATTCATCTGTATTGTGAATACATCAATACATTACTGATCATCATTTGGAATGCCTTTGCAACTCATTCTGATTACTTGATAGAAGTATTTAGATGTCGCTCTACAATTTCTTACTTTGCATAGGGTTTGATTTTTAAAGAAAAAGAATTTCAACGGGTTTCCTCACTGGTTATACTGGCATTTAAAAAAATACCGTATATATCTTAGTTATTTTTCAAATGACCTTTGATTCCCTTTATTTTGGTGTATGATTGATGTGTGTAGTACCGGTTATAGAGTATACAGGCTGGCCTTACTTCAGATATGCATCTTTCAAAAAACTGCTAGCTCCGCTTGGTCATTTTCACTTCTTGGACTCCAGAAGTAAAATGTTAAAAAAGAGCCGATAACATTTTTTTACATTTTATATATTTGGTAAATCATTCACTGCACTTTCAAAAGCTGGTATTGTCTAGTCTGGCAAAATTCGTTTTCCCAGGCATAATTTGTTTTCCCTATTTTAATAACTGCTAAAGATCGTGAACTTTAATTCAGGCTATTAATTTGAGCACAAGGGAGCAGTCATTTTAGTTCCCTGTGCGCTTAGGTCATGCATAGTTTCCACAAGTACAATATCCAAATAAGTTTCAGCTACAGTACATGAAAGTGACATAAAGGTACACCAACATTCTCTCCACTGTGCATGTCGCAAATGTAAGCAACTTCACCTTACACCCGCCACTCTCTCAAGAGTATATATAACATCTGTAGAGCGCTCCCTTAGGACATTAGGATTTCATTCACTAGAC
Source organism: Megalonaias nervosa (assembly GCA_016617855.1). Lineage (NCBI taxonomy): Eukaryota > Metazoa > Mollusca > Bivalvia > Unionida > Unionidae > Megalonaias > Megalonaias nervosa. Next base: position 4,880 of record JAECUM010002667.1, on the reverse strand, counting down.
TGTAAGTTATTTTTCAGTCTTTCACACTGTAAGTAAGAGAAATAAATTATATTTTAAATTATACAAAACTTGTTGGTTTTCCTAGTTCTTCTTACTTATTTTAAGTTCATAGTCGTAACAAGCCCCAATTCACTAGTTCGAAAAACTGCCACTAAATATGTTAGCCCTTCTCCCTACCTATGTATGTATGTATGTATGTATGTATGTATGTATGTATGTATGTATGTCTAAGTGAAAACGCGAACCTATAATGTTACAGTTCATTATTTAGTGTCGCCATAAAAATGTTACAGTACATGAATTCTTAAAATGATTGGAAATTCTCTATAGTCTGTCTGCACCGCAATCGTACAAAGGTCATTTCATTATTTTGCCACACTGTCCGTCTTGAATCTAGAGCGAAACACTTCGTCACTCATTATAAGTGATTTTTATTGGCTAACAAACATAACCGTCCTAGCTTCGAATCGGATTCAGTTGAAAGTTCACAGTGAGAAAATTAGATAGGTTTTTTTTTTTTTTTCTGCGCTTGACCATCGGTCGCTTTAAAAATTGTTTTAAAAAATAATGCACAACCTATCCCACAAATTTTAATAAATGAACATTATCCACCAACCAACCCCCATCCCCGCTAAAAAAAAATACTGAGGAGTGATTTAATGTAAGTTGACAACCTTAGATCTACACTTTAGAAAGGATTATATTTTTTGGATGGAATTATATTGTGTGATATTTTACACAGAAAGGTGGATTTTTCCTATCGATGTAAGTTTTTGTGATGTGTGTCCTTGAAATGTCATGAAGATAATAATAATAATAATAATAATAATAATAATAATAATAATAATAATAATAATTAATTAATTAATTAATTAATTACTTTAAATAGAAGGTTATCTTAGTTTTGTAATTTGTCAAACAACTTCAATGGGTAAATTTCTCTAGAGTTTAGTTGCGTGTATGTCAAATGTCTAAGCTTTGTGCGTAGGTAGTCTTATTTTTTGCACTGCACTGCATAGCAGAACAATTGCATACATTGGATCTACCGTTTTTCTAAAGAGACAGAGAGAAGAAAAAAAAAACTTCGTGTAAGAATAACTTCAGTATGACCTGTTCTGATCTTCACTTTCATTTAGAGCCAATACATGCGTTTAGGAAAAGAAAATGTCAGCCATAATAGATTAGGCAAAAATGTAACAACGTTTGCTCTGTTTTTAGTTAGTTTATTACAGACAGCCATAATAGATTAGACAAAAATGTAACAACGTATACTCTGTTTTTAGTTAGTTTATTGTAGACAGCCATAAAAGGTGTTACTGTTCTCCCGTCAATGGTTTTTGGAATTTTGTAATATTATTTATATATTATTTATAGTCTCTAGGTGTGTACAGCAATATTATTTTTAGTCTCTAGGCGTGTTCAGCAATATTATTTTTAGTATATATGCGTGTACAGTAATATTATGTATAGTCTCTTGGCGTGTACAGTGATGGGGGCGCTCATCATTTATTATGTAGTTTTCAGAGAGTGACGTATGTAAGGTGAATTTGTTTGCATCTGAAACATGCATAGTGCAGAGAATGTTGGCATACCTCTATGCTACTTTGATCAATTTGTGGCTGACATTTCTTTGGATATTGTATTTATTGAAATTGTACATAATCTAAGCACACTGCTAACTAAAATCACCTTGAATTAGTCTAAAGTACACTATCTTTAGCGTCTATTAAAATTGGGAAAATGAATTTTGCCTAACTAGACAATACCAGCTTGTGAAAGTGCAATGAATGAATTACCAGATATATAAAATGTAAAAAAAAAAAGTTATTGGCTCCTTTTTACAATTCACCTCTGAAGTCCAGAAAGTGAAAATGACCAAATGGAGCTAGCAGTTGTTTGGAAGGTGCATATCTGGAGTAAGGCCAAGCTGTATACTCTAACCCATACTACACCTATGAATCGTACACCAAAATAAGGGAAATTAAAGGTTCTTGGAACAATAACTAAGATATACAAGGTCTTTTTTTAAATAGCCAATATAACCAGTGAAGAAACCCGGGGAAATTCTTTTTCATTAAAATTCTAACCGTATGCAAAATAAGAAACTCTAGAGCGTCACCAATATTATTTATAGTCTCTAGGCGTGTACAATAATATTTTTTATAGTCTCTAAGCGTGTACAGTAATATTATTTATAGTCTCTAGGCATGTACAATAATATTATTTATAGTCTCAGGCGTGTACAGTAATATTATTTATAGTCTCTAGGCGTGTACAGTAATATTATTTATAGTCTCTATGCGTGTGCAGCAATACATGACGTACCTTCTATTTGTGGGCATACATCAAATGCCATAGCAGTCGTTCGACAATAAACGACTGACACAATTTTAAAGCTACGTTAAAATCCAAATCACACACAAACGCGCGCGCGCGCCCACACACACACACACACACACACACACAGTGATTTCTCTTGACTTGTATTCTTTACTAAACGTACGGATGGTTTCATTCGCACCTGCGTACCAATTCTAAGATGTTTCCCCCTTCATGTAAGCGCTGAAAGCATATAAAGTGTTGCATCCGTCAGTCTTGCAATCACACATCAGCGATGGTACTCAAAGTAACAACAATAGGCGAGGTACCCTAGAAGCTTCCAGCCCAATTCCAGTACTACGGCCCTTCAAGGCTCTACATATGGCTCCTGAGACTGGATTAAAAAGAACTACACTTCTATTTGTGTGAGACAATAAAGACGAAGACTGCGAAAATGTACCAACGGGGACGTGGGTGTCGACTGGAGCGCGGAGGAATAGAAACGGACTTAGACGAGGAAAGAGGCCTGTCGGAGGGCCTTGGGTCAGTCAACATCCTTCCCGGAAGATCCAGCCCTAGATCTAAGACCAGCATGCAGTGACCAACCCATCGCCATGTTGAGGACCTCAACCCCGACAAGCACAAGACAGTGGCAGGCTACATTCATAAACCGAAAAGTCGCAACGGACGATAACCCGGGACCAGACAATAACCACAGTATCGACTCCAACTGCGAAACCTCTTATCAGCAAGCAGAAGAGGAGGAGACAAAGACGATGGTAGAAGAAGAATGCGACTCAGACAAGCAACGACTCTTAGATATTGAACTATGTTCTGCATTAGAGGACAGAAAGAAGTCCGGCCATTTTATAAATGCAGAAAAATGTATGGAAATGCGGTCATTGAAAACCCGAAAATAAGGACCTAAACAGTGGCAGTTTTGAGTTCGCACTCTTAGTGCTATCGTGACGCATACCAGTAGTAATAGGGGATACCGTAGCGACAATGGGAATTAGCATTACAGACACACACCCCCGCCACCGGGACCGTATAGCCCCAAGAAAAGAAAGCACAGCCTGGGACCGTATAGCGACAATGGAAATTGTGTAGAGTGACTAGCACACCCTGGGACTGTATAGCGACAATGGAAATTTGGTAGAGTGACTAGTATACACTGGGACTGTATAGCGACAAGAGGAATGGAACAGGTGGCATGACGTCACACTGGTAACAATGTAGCAAAAAGAGGAGTACTGTGACGTCAGGCTACCTGAGAGAGGGCTATAGACAAACACGAATCAAGAGTATTCGTGTATAAAAAGAATAAGGGTTTTATATATTCGTTTGGGTTGGAGACAAAATGAAAATTAAGATCTTTTCGAGGCATTGGAAGTGGCCCTGAAAAGGGCCTTTGGGTTCTTCTTCTTTTATCTTCTCCAGTTCTTCCACCATGTCCTGATTTTCCCAATAATTCCTTTCTTCTTCCTCTTTTCTTCTTCGGGCATCCAGTCAGGATGTCCGAGAGCTCTAAACTTTTCCTGTACCTTCACCCAGTTCTGATTGAGTTTCTCAAACTCTTCTTTCTTCTTTTGGTTTTCTTTGTCCTTTTTTTCTTTCGTCCAGGTCTCTTTAATCTTTTTTACTTCTTCTTCCATCACGTTTTTCATCTTGTCTTCGGCTTTCTTTAACTGGTCTAAGCCCCACTTGACAAACGACCACTCTGTGCAATTAAATGTATCTTGCAAGAAGCTCCTCACTTTGATGACAAGATCAAGGGCTTCCTTCAATGTCCCCACTCTTACATACTTAGGTTTTATGAATCTTCTTAATTTTTTCACTTCCTCTTCTATCATTTCGGTCACCAGATCAGTGGCTACCTTGAGGCTATTGACTTGACTGGTCACAAAGTCTTTCGAGACTGGACAGTTCCATTCTTTTTCAAGCCTTTCCACCACGTAGGCTGCATCCATCATCCAGAAATAACTATGCCTTAATTCATTAAACAAATTCATTTTTTTTGAAGTTGTTGACTAGACAACGTGGGTAGCCAGACTGACTAGCGTTCCGCATTATATACGTCAAGCACGGACGTGAACGAAAACATTCCTTACACTTACTTCACATAGGATATACTATCCTCACCAACGAACGAGCAAGCATAAAACACACAATATACTATACTCACCAACGAACGAGCAAGCATAAAACACACACCCAATATACTATCCTCACCAACGAACGAGCAAGCATAAAACACACACCCAATATACTATCCTCACCAACGAACGAGCAAGCATAAAACGCACAATATACTATACTCACCAACGAACGAGCAAGCATAAAACACACAATATACTATCCTCACCAACGAACGAGCAAGCATAAAACACACAATATACTATCCTCACCAACGAACGAGCAAGCATAAAACACACACAATATACTATCCTCACCAACGAACGAGCAAGCATAAAACACACACCCAATATACTATCCTCACCAACGAACGAGCAAGCATAAAACACACACCACATATACTATCCTCACCAACGAACGAGCAA
>JAECUM010002666.1:0-89976 GCA_016617855.1 Megalonaias nervosa | reverse complement strand
GTCTTAGTCGCCGACTTGTCGCAGGGTCGCCGAATGGTCGCAGTCTTGCTCGCCAATTGGTCACAGTCTTGGTCGCCGACTGGGTTGCCGACTTGTCGCAGGGTTGCAGACTTGTCGCAGTCTTAGTCGCTGACTTGGTCACTGTGTGTCGCCAACTTGTCGAAGGGTCGCCGACTGGTCGCAGTCTTGGTCGCCGACTGGGTTGCCGACTTGTCACAATCTCGGTCGCAGTCGCCGACTGGTCTTATTCTGGTCGCCGACTTGGTCGCAGGACTGTTGCCAACTGGGTCGCAGACTGGTCTTCTTCTGGTCGCCGACTTGGTCTCAGGGCTATCGCCGAGTCACCGACTGGTCGCAGGGTCACCAACTGGTCTTCCTCTGGTCGCCGGGCTGTCGCTGAGTCGCCGACTGTGTCGCAGAGTCTCGTTGTTATCCGATCGAGATCGACAGAGAGAGACAACAGTGCGACATAATGAAAGAAGAGTTATCCCCAGTCAAAAACGTGTATTACCGCAAGATCTTTGCGTTTTTGGACGGGCCTTGTAGAGCCGGTATTTTGGTCGACGAAAGACCTTGTCCTTATTCTTTTCCGATTCCCTGGCCTGGCTCTCTCCTGTCCAACGAAATACGACCAAGTGTGCTTGCTCTGGCGGGGTGGTTATACTGCTACAATGCAGGGGACGTCTTCACTTTATACCGCTTCCTAACACACCACCATAGCAGCCACAGTTGGTCCATATATATATATATATATATATATATATATATATATATATATATATATATATATATATATATATATATATATATACACACACACACACACACACACACACATCCAGACGGTATCACGTGACCCAAAACTAAGACGTTAGATGGCACTACAAATCCGCCAATCATTTAAAATCACAACATAAACTTTAACGAAACGAAATATTAAATAACGATGCGAAAATTGAAGTCCATGGGGTTTCCTCTTTACACAACCCACGCCTCCACTATTATGTGGTTCCACACATATACGAATGGTCAAGAAAGAAAATAGAAAAATAAATAAGATCGCTTAAATCACAGTTAAATCACAAGAAAACACAATGTCAAGTAATCACAAAAGAATTAATGTTCAGGATAAATTTCCATGGTAATGATTGGCACAAAATTGTAACTCTGCATCTGATTGGATGCTGCGCTAAACAATTCTAATCAAGCGCAGTACGTTATTCGAATTACACATAGGAATGTTCTGAACGCATTTGCTTCACTGTTCCAGATTAGCGAAGTTCACATAGAATTTTTCCAATTTCGTGGGTACTTTCCTCTGTCTCCTAGGTCGCTCATCACCAGCTGTTCTTGACTCTCCATTGTCGCTGTTGTTCACTGGGAGAATTTCTGTCATGGTGTCGATGGGGCAAGGCGCAAGAAGACTGGTATCATCGTGGTCGTCGTTCCCTTGATTCTTATCCATACATTCCGAAGTCTCAGAGTCCAATTCCCTCGCTCCTTTAGCGACTTTATTACGTCCATGATACCTCTTTCAGCGATCCACGTGCACTACGAGGGGTTTCCCATGTCAACCGCATTTAACTCTGTACGTCACTCAACCTGTCAATGACTTCGTAGGGCCCATACCACCATGTCTGTAATTTCGGCGAAATTCCCCTTTATCTTTTCGGCGAAAACAACCAGACAAGATCGCCTGCCTGAAATCTCTCCCATTTGGTCCTGCTATCATAATAGCGCTTCTGTCGCCGCATGGTGTACTGCAAGTTGTCTCTGGCGAAACGATGTGAAATTTCTAATCTTCTTTCCAATGACTGAATCCATTCATGCGAACTGCTGTAACGTTAATCAGGTGGTTTTCCAAACACAACATCTAACAGTAAGTCTGCCTCCCTTCCCATCATCATAAAAATGGGAGTAAAACCTGAGGTTTCATGCACTGCAGAGCGGTATGCCATCGCTAGATATGGGAGGTGCTCGTCCCAGTCTCTTTGTCGTTCTTCGACGAAAGCAGATAACATGCCCTCTAGCGTTCGGTTCATCCTTTCCACCATGCCGTCACCTTGCGCATGGTATGGACTGGTCCTAGTTTTCTCGATTCCAAGGAGTCGACACATTTCATGAAAGAGCTCACTCTCGAACTGTCGGCCTTGATCCGTGTGAATCTGTCGTGGTACACCAAAACGTGTGACGACTTATTCTACTGTCAGTTTTGCGACAACTGTAGCTTCCTGATAAGGCATTGGGAATATCTCAGTCCATTTTGTAAAGTAGTTGGCAATCGCGAGAATATAAACGTTTCCATTTTCGATCTTCGGAAGTTTCCCTAAAATGTAAACAGCTATGCGTTCCATCGGAACCCCTGACGCAATCAGCTGCATTGGAGCTCGCCTTTTCTGTCCTAGTGACTTTCGTTTCACACAGGCCTCACATCTCTGGCACCACAGTCGCGCATCTTTCTGTAGTCCGACCCAATAATACTCTTTTCTGATCTTCCGTAGAGTTTTTCTGATGCCAAGGTGCCCTCCACTTCACGAGTAGTGCGCCATGCGTAGAACCTTATTTCTCTTTTCTCGTGGAACAATAGCTTGACTGTGAATTTCTCCACCATCGTGCGACTCCCATCTGTGACAGAGTATGGCGTTCTTGATTTCTAGCTGGTCCCACTGACTCCAGAGGCTTTTCACCAGCACGCCATATCTGGCAACTTCTTCCCACGGTGGTCTTTTTTTTATTTTTTTTATTTTTTTTTTTTTTTAGCTTTCCACCCAGCTCATCACAATTGCGACATCCTGGTCGGATTTCTGAGCCTCGGCGAATTCATCGCTGCCACAAGACGTCTGTATCACAGTTACTGGCACATCAGTCGCAACACTCTAATCCTTGTCTGTCAGTTCTTCAGTGAGTAATCCTTTTGATGCCTGCGTCAGTTCTTCTAAATGAGTATGTACTCGAAGCTGCGACTCTTTATTCTGAGGACAACGAACGGTCGTACTCCTATCTAAGTCAGCGACTTCACCGACTACTTCTAAGACAGCTATGTTTGTCCCAGCATATAGCGTCTGGTTATCTGCAGTTACATTCAGTATCCTCACGGGCAAATTCCCTTCCCCGGATCTGACTAGCGTTCTCGAGACTAAGATGTCGTGTCGCTCTCCAAACTTCTGATACTGCTCTATCACTCCAATTTCCGGCACTGATGAAGACGACAGCTTGTCAAATTTTCCTGGAACGATCATTTCGTGCATCGCTGGCACGTTCACTGTCTCAGCGACAATTATTCTGGCGCATCCTACTTGTCCTTTAAACGTACAAGGTAAATTCTCCTTGCCGATGGAAAGGCGACTCTTGTTAACATCGAGTAGACACGAATTAGATTTGAGAAAGTCTAATCCAAGTATTCCCTCTGCTGGGATATCAGCAACCAGCATTTTATGTCGTCGACATATTTGGAAAAGTCCTTTCCCGTCGACCGACATAGGTTTACCGTCTGCGAGACTGATGTTCCCTCTCACTGGAATCAGGTTTGGTCTTTTCTCCTATTTGATCCTCCTATAGGCTTCTCTAGATAGGATAGTTATGGTGGCACCCGTATCAATCAGGAGATTGACACCAGTCTTTTCAATGGTGCCTGCTATATACAATCCGACGTCAGCATCCAACGATCGGTTTCCAAGTCGATAAGTAACTTTATTCCTCTTGCTTCTTTGCCTCTCGTTCCTGTCGTATCTCATGAGACCAGTCGACTGCGGGCTCGATTGTTAATTACTGTAACATGACTTCTTAGCAGGGCAGTCTTTCTTGAAATGTCCCAGCTGGCCTCACCCGTAACAAACAAGTTTGTCATAGTTTCTGTTTCTGCGCTGCTCTGGGACTTTCCTCGATTGATTGATACTCCTTACTTCAATCGTAAGTTCAGCGACGAATCTCATCAGCTCCATCATTTGCTCTCTCAGTTCTCTGATTGCTGGCCCTTGTTCTTCTTCCTGCACCGACACGCCACAGACATGCCTTTTCCCTCCCTGTTGTTGTAGATCAGCTCATGCGAACGTCTCTAACTCGACAGCTATCTGTAACGCATCGTTAATCGTAGCGGGTCTCGCCTGTTGTTCCTTTAAGCGCATGTCAGAATCGTCCAGGGCATTAATAAATTGTTCTTTAGCGAGTGTATCAACCAAAAGAAAACTCGCCTCAGGGTAAGCTAAAGTCGCAAGCCGCCGTATAGCCTGCGCAAGCTCTGGTAAGGATTCTCCATTCTTGAGAATCCTACTCCTTAGCTGAACTCTGTATAACTCGGTCTAGTTCTGGGGTGCGAATCTGTTTCAGAGCATCAACTAATTCAGCGTACGACTTCTTCTCAGGTACTGCCAACAATTGCAGTGCTTGACTTCTCAGTGCGACACATAAATACAGTTTCTTTTCTTCCTCTGTCCAATAATTTAGGGTAGAGCACATCTCGAAGTGAATGATAAAATCCAACAAGGGTGTCATCCCGTCGTACGACATAGAAGTAGCAACCGACCTCTTCAAGGTTCTGCGCGGAAGATCAGTCGCCTCATCGCTTCCTTCTGCAACCTTTCCCTTGGTCTCAGATCTCAATCTGTCTTTGAGAGCTGCCTGTACAGCATCCCTTGTCGCTGTGGTATCGGCTGTCGCTGTGGTATCGGCTATCTTCTTATTCTTCGGCGACTCCGAGGACGTCGACATCGCCTGTCCACTAAAGTGAATCTGTCGTCTGGGGGAGATTCTTTCTCTCGACCACTCCCCTGCTTTCCAGGTTGTCTCCGCACTCATAGCCATAGTCCCCTTCCTTGCAGTTAGTCTTTTCTCCAAATCTCCGCATTCCTTCGTCAAGCGCCGAAACTCATCTTCGAAAAGAATTGCTGTCCTTACCTCCGTTTCGGAGGTAAGCATCCAGTCGCCTACTTGTGACCCTCCGTAAGCCATCTTAATTTTGTTCTCTACTCCTCGACCTATCCTACCGCTGCCACTAATTTGTAGCGGACTACTCCCTCGGATACACTGCCCCGAGTCTCGCTATCTCGGGTTCTTTAGGATAGGTCTTGTATTTTGAGTGATACTCCGCTGAATCTGTCTAAGGACTGGCACTCCAGAGTGTGACAGATTTCTACCTCAGCGGGATACCGTCTTATTCCTGGCTTCTTGTGTGTCGCCGACTTGGTCTCAGTCGCCGACTAGGTCGCAGGGTCGCCGACTGTGTCGCAGTCTTGGTCACAGACTTGGTCGCAGTCGCCGACTGTGTCGCAGACTTGGTCGCCGACTGGGTCGCAGACTTGTTTCAGTCTCAGTCGTAGTCGCCGACTGGGTCGCCGACTTGTCGCAGGGTCGCCGACTGGTCGCAGTCTTGGTCACAGACTTGTTCGCAGTCGCCGACTGTGTCGCAGTCTTGGTCGCCCACTGGGTCGCAGTCTCGGTCGCAGTCGCCGACTTGTCACAGGGTCGCCGACTGGTCTTGCTCTGGTCGCCGACTTGGTCGCAGAGTTACCGACTGGTCGAAGACTTGTCGCAGTCTTGGTCGCCGACTGGGTCGCAGAGTCGCCGACCAGTCACAGGATCGCCGACTTGGTCGCAGGGCTGTCGCCGATTCGCCGACTTATCTTCCTCTGGTCGCAGGGCTGTCGCCGAGTCGCCGACTGGGTCGCATAGTCGCGTCGTAATTCGATCGAGATCGATAGAGAGAGACGACAGTGCGAAATGATGAAAGAAGAACTATCCTCAGTCAAAAACGTGTATTACCACAAGACCTCTGCGTTTCTTGGATGAGCCTTGTAGCTCCGGACTTTTGGTCGACGAAAGACCTTGTCCCTATTCTTTTCCGATTCCCTGGCCTGGCTCTCTCCTGTCCATCGAAATACGACCAAGTGTGCTTGCTCTGGCGGGGTGGTTATACTGCTACACTGCAGGGGACGTCTTCACACTATACCAGTTCTTAACACACTACCATAGCAGCCACAGTTGGCCCTTATATATACCCAGGCAGAATCACGTGACCCAAAACTAGACGTTAGATGGCACTACAAAGCCCGCCAAACATTTAAAATCGCAATATAAACTTTAACGAAACGAAATATTAAATAACGAAACGAAAATTAAAGTCCATGGGATTTCCTCGTTACATTATTATTATTATTATTATTATTATTATTATTATTATTATTATCATCATCATCATTATTATTATTAAGGAAGAAAAATAACCATTTCCACATAAACCACAATGAATAACTTGATTTCGGACACTATTATGCGTGAGATGTGAATTGAAAAATACAGTAACGTTGTTGCACGGGAGCCGAAAAGCATCTATCTGTTGTTCGAGTTACGTCCCTTTGTTTGTCACTTGACAGGTACCCGTCGCCATTTTAGATTAGAAAGGAAGAAAAACAACAAACTTGGTGAAACCGCAACAGCAAACAATACTTTAAACAATAAGAGGAAAAGTCGCGTATAAGGTTGACGTGTCAGACCATCTGAATGATGGAAGAAAGAAGTATACGATACGAAGTGGTATTGAGCGCTTGTTCTTAACAACCAGATGAAAATAGTCATTAACAGCAGCCATTGTAATGGGGGGGGGGATATTAAGGATTGAAGTATTAACGGTTATGATAATTATTCTGTGAATATAAAAGGTACAGTCAGAGCTTGTAATATCAAATTTGTTTCATATCGAGGGTGTGTGTGTGTTTAATGGTGCATCCGATATCACGCGTAGTCCTAAAATGTAAGACATCGAACCAGCTATTTATGTTTTAAGGGTCGACCATAAACATCAGGGTCAATGTCTTACAATGTGGGACTAATATTACACGAAACCATTTGTCGTACAGTAGTAGGCCTTATGGTATCCTGAACCAATAATTGTTTTTAATGTTTTATTTTTGATAATAATTCAAGATATCTTGAGCAAAATCAGCACGTATGTAATGCTAAATTCATAAAAATGCTTATTTTATTAAAATGTGATAAATTTTGTACTTTTAAGATTTTTTTCCTATTGACATCTGCATAATACTGTTATTCGCAATTATTTTTGTGTCAGAAAGTTATCATACCCACATTTATTTTTATACGTAGTGATATCTGAACCAAAATTGGCACATTGATAGAGATAATTTAGATGTATATTTTTACTGTAGTTTTTTAAATTTGGAGATAAAATAGATTTTCTATATTTTATTTTTAATATTAAAATGATGGCTGCTTTAACTTTTTGGGGGATGGGGGGTAATTTGGGCTAACGAGAAACAATTATGAAATGGAGAGAATTTTGCATCACGTTAACTTTTATTGAGACAAAATGCCATTTTACAGGTGGCATTAGTCAAATAATGTCAAAGTTATGACAGAAATATTCTTTCACTGTTGAAAATGTTTCGGTATTAGTAGTTAACACTGTATTAGAAAAGCAAGGAAATAATGTTCAGGAGATGGACATTTTTCTCTTTCACACTGCTTTTTCCCTTTTTCATCAAGGGACTCCTGTTTACATTCTTACTCATTTGTAGGACGTTTTGATATCAAGCAAGACCACTTTATATGCAAAATGATACCCACAATGTTAGAAACAGCCTTTTTACAAAATTGTTGTAACATTGGGAATCTATTTAAAAATTGTTACACAATGGAAACAATGTAGAATTTATGAAGGAAACATTTGGCTTAATGAAGCCTTTAATGTTAGCAATATTACACCTTGAATGAGCCAGGGCACCTTCACCTGCACTGAACTGCCATTGGCTCCCAGAAGTGAACAAAACTTCATATTGTAATCAGTATAAGAGGACAGAGGTAGATAAAATATCCCCAGACAGTACATATAAAGTACAGCACTACATTTATAAACAACTTGGCCTATTGCAGGGGTATTAGGCCAAAGAAAAAATATGTTTGGTTCCAGTAACCTGACATACCCTGTTTTAACATTTTGATGGCTATGACCATATGACTTTATATTACATATACGAAAACAAAATAAAGGGGTATCACCCATGCCCATTGTTCACATTCAGGCTGGCGACTATTTGATTGGAAACTATGACATGAGCTGACACAAATTTAAGAATAAAAAGTAATAAAAACAAAAATTTGTACTAACCTTCTTAGTTTTTTTTCCACAATGTTACTGTAACCAGACATTTTAATGACTGCTCTGGTGGCCTATGTGGTTAGAGCATCAGCCTTGGATGCAGAAAGTCACAGGTTTGAACCCCAGCTGAGTCATACTAAAGACTTATAAAAATGGTACTTGCAGCTGCCTTGCTTGGCACCCAGCAGAAGAGGTTAGTGTTAGGACTGGTTGGCCTGGAGTTAGGATAATGTGACTGAGTGTGACATGATGCCACATGTCTGCGGCATGAAGCCTCAGCGTTAGACGTCACTATTGAACTGCCACGCTGGAGACTTCGTACTGATATGACGGAGATTGTTCAAGCTATATTAAAAATCCAAAACACACACAATTTTTTATTTTGGCCTTATTGAAATGTGTTGCATCACATATTTTGCTAATACACCAGTAGATTTGCTCAGTTACAAAGTGAAAACAGAATCTGCAATAAATGCACAAGAAATTTATTGAAGATGAAATCCATTTCCTAAATAATGATGAGAAATACTGTATATACACATTTATGAGTTAATACTTGCTGCAGACTACATAAACCCTGATCTCACATTGCATCATCTATGTTTGTTCTACTGATTATTCCTAACAGCATAGACCCAGATCTGCATTATGCGACATTTGTTCTTGGTCTGTGCAGTTTGCAGTTGGACTTGTAAGTAATTCAGTGTGTTATATATTTAATTGACAAAAATTATTGATGCTGGAAATAAGAAAATTTATTTTAAACATTATGTCCAGATAATAATTGTATATTTTGTACACATTCTTACATACCTGAATATCAAAATAGAATCGTTTCTTATCTAGATAAAAAAAATAACCAAGGTAAAGCCTCCTTCATTATTCTTGTTCATACATTTGGATAACATTTTCTGTTTTACTCTCCTTGTATTGACCCTTAGTGTGTTAAAATTGGTAAATAAAGTTCTTGTATATATTGATCATGAAGGGACACAGTTACATGCAAGTTCATTTTTTAATGTCTTACAGAATTATTGGGATGCATACCATCTATACTTGCTTATAAGCCAAATCAAACTGCAAACACAAAGATCCTGATCTGCTGTAACATAATGGCTCGCTGCAGGTCTGTGGCGTTTGTTCTACTCATTACTCTAAACAAACTGCACAGACCCAGATCTGCAAGCGCATTATGCAAAAGGCAGATCTGGGTCTATGCAGTTGGAATCGACTTAAAAGCGAGCACATATAGTACTATTTTTTTTAAAAGTAGATGAATAAGATGAATTTTAGCCAAAAATATCCTGGGTTTTTTCCTACTTTATTACAGACTTTTGTTGAGATCTTGACTTGCACTTGTAACAAAACATGGGTGCAAACAACACACATTACAATATAAAAGTTTTTTTTTTTTTTTTACCTCATGGCCACAACAGAAGTGAATATGAATATAGAATTCCAGGTTGAAGTCACCAACAGTTATTCTTAAAACCATAGCACAGAGAAAATATTTTGTTTTGAAATTTTTGGTTCCATAGACATTGTAATTCTCAGTGGATTATTCTATTACTTCTTTGCTAATTTACTTATGGATGATTTTATAGATCATCACTTTTTTGCTAATTTACTTATTGATGACTCTAAACTGTCACTTCTTTGCTAGTTTACTTATTGATGACTCTAAACTGTCACTTTGCTAGTTTACTTATTGATGACTCTAAACTGTCACTTCTTTGCTAGTTTTTGCTTATTGATGACTGTAAACTGTCACTTCATTTCTAGTTTACTTATTGATGACTATAAAGAGTCACTTTTCTAGTTAACTTGGTGATGTCTGTAAACTGTCACTTTTTTGCTTGTTTACTTATGGATGACTTTACAAACTGTCACTTTGCTTGTTTACTTTTTGATGACTATAAACTGTTACTTCTATCTTTGTTTACTTTTGGTGACTCACACACTGTTACTTGTTTGACTTTTGATGACTTTACAAGCTGTTAATGTTCTTGTATTGTAAGAGCTATTTTAAATTTACAGTTACGAGGGGAGGACGAGCATGTGCCAGCACAGCCAATTGTTCTAGCAATGGTTGTCCCTCCCCCATCCTATGAAGAGCCAGCAGAAAACTCACAGTTAGATGGATGTATTGTAAACGAGCAAGCAGGTAGGAGATTGAGTGAACTGCCATTTGCAGGCGATAATTTAGTTCCGTTTACTGTATTTATTCATGGTGAAGTCTCATCAAGCTGTGAACAATTTCTAATCCACATACCTAGACCAAAGGTTATAGAAGGCTTGCATTTAAGGTATTGAAGAGACACATTGATTTTGAGTCAAAAGGTTAATGGTTACTGCCATTGAGACTCAAAGAAAAATTGGGTTTTTGTACAATAACATCTGTTAGAGGGCAAGTTCCATGACTAAACTTTGTACATGACTTGTGCAACTTTTTGATTTTGGATTCAAGAGATAATAGGACAAAGTAATGGTAAGTCGTGTAAGAAAATAATGGTTTTTCATGCAAAGTAAATTTGGCTCCAGACTACAGACCATGACCTTTTTAATTGAGGCCCATTGGCCAGTAAACTCCAGATCCAATCATGCAGAACCTGTGTAGAGGACTATTAATATTGCTACTCTTGATTTTTTGTTTTGTTTTGTTTAAAAACTCTTGTGCAATATCTAGGTGTTTACACATTAAAATACTATTGATCCAACCTCCAAAATGGCTGCCTAAACTGCCATGTTAAAAATCTTGATATGTCTACTTTTTCTAAATGGATGGTTGTATCAGCGTGGAGATAAAACTAAAATGTGGTAGTGGTATGTAACTGGTTCTGAATGAAAACAGTGCTCATCTGACATGTTGATTTTACTGAATTATTGCAATCTGTAAAAGGGTTCAAATGAAAATGGTAAAAATCTAACCACCAGTATGTCTGCAAATTTTAAAGGAACATGAAAAACAGACCTAGTTGATCATGGAGTAAAATCAATGGTCACAACATGCATTATGGTACTTCACATTTTGGATAATATCTTTAAGTCTATACCACATACTTTAATAAAACGTTTGTGGAGAGTTTGCACTTAAGGTATGTAAGAAGCTGATTGTTGGTGGGTGGGGGTTGGGGCAAAATGGTGAAAGTCAAGATAATTTTAACCTGAAGAAAACAAGTTTTGAAAATTATTTTAGTAGTACATTGTAAATTCCACAAGCAAGATCTGTAGAAGGTTTGCACTTTTGGTAACAAAGAAACCTTCAGATTCTATGGTCTAAGTGCCAGCATACAGGACTGTTAAATATGGACAGGGGTATGATATTCCATTCACAGTACTCTTGTTAGTTCTACTGAAGAGCTTATGGCAGGCATGTGGCCCACAACCTGATTTTATTTGCATATTTACATCATAGGGTATGGCTTTGCGAATTGCTTATGGTCATGGAGGGAGTTGCATGTTCCTGGCCTATAGGATGTTTTTTTTTTTTTATTCATTATCTATTCATTAGCAAAGATTTGTTATTGCTACTTCTAAAATACTCAGGGTATTGATGTGAAACTTTACACACACATTTTACTTATGGTCTAGTTGGCCATAAATGAAAAAGAATATACAGTATAGGTGCCCTGCAGCCATCTAGAAAATCTTGGTAAATGAAAATAGTGCAAATTACACAACCAACATGACTACTACACTTTTGGAAATCTTGCTGCTCTTCCTGAATGGATGGTCATATTGACATGGGAGGGCGCTTGATGGCTGATTGGTCTAAGCACTCGACAGGTGACTGACAACTCACTTCTGTAATAATGGGTTCAAGTCTCAGGTGCTGCCATTTGTGAGGAAGATTGCCAGTAGCTTCCAGTGGATTGGTAGTTTTTCCTGGGTTATTCCTCCACCAACTATATTGGTCACAATGTTCAGCCTATCATGTACTGAAAAATGGCATTAAGCTCACCACAACAACAGCCATATTTATGTTGGGTTTTCACCAATAGACTTTTAATGATGCCTGTTTGTTCACTAAAGCAACTAATTTGAAAGTCTAGTTATCATCAAAGTATATTGGAGATGGTTTCAACACTCAGCAGTTAAAAGGAAGAAATGTCTTACCTTGGATTCCTGGACATTCATTTTGCTCAGTAGAGTGTCTGTTCCATTTAGGGGATCTTGACATTGAAGGTATGTCAGAGTTTCTTAAGAAAAACCAAGATGGTTTTAATATTGAGTACTTACAAGGAACAAATGGACAGAACAAAGAGACTTGTCATGGAGTCATGAAAATTCCTTTCAACCTTGGAGAACTCTTATTTCTCTTTTAAGAGTTGATGTGAATTGTTCCAATTTTCAGCACACCATATTTTAAAAATGGTAATAATTTTTAATGGTACATAAAATAACTGGACACCAAGTAAGATTTTTAGGCTGCCTGAAGAAAAAAATATTCAAGTTTAAATGTAAGCGGAGCAATTCTTTTACCATACTCAAATGGGGAATAAAATATATGAACATCAGACTTTGTAACCACATTGATTACTGAAGTTAAAACCAGAGATACTTTGGTCTTTCCATCTTTCTCAATCATTGTACTGGCAGAGAAACTTTTGTTACCCAATTTATAGCTGGAGTTCTTATGGGCCTCCCAGCTTTTCTAAATTTTATATTGGCAAAGAGGGTCAGAGACCACCAGGCAACCAAATATAAAACATTTTATTTTCTCAAGGAATCGCTGTATTTTTGCCACCCTGTTGATTGATCCAAACAATTTCTAGTTGTGAACTTGTATGCCGAGAGGACCAAAACAATTTTACTTTCCATGTGTTATGTAACAAGATCAACTATACTTTCTTTCCCATATAGAGCTCATCAAGTATTTCTCTTTACTGTCAATGATGTTTTGCCTCCATGGATGGATGTGCAGAAAGATGGATGTCACTCTTGTTGTTAAAGAGGACTTACCATATGTACTCACTTATAAGACAAGTCCACCTGCACAAACACAGGTCTGCTGTTGCATAATATACAGGCAGATCTGGGTCTATTCAGTTTGTAAGGAGTAATTAGCAGAACAGCATCGACCCAGATCTGCATGTGCATTATGCTGCAGCAGATCAGGATATATGTTGTTTGTAGTTTGACTTGACTTATAAGCAAGTACATATGGTAGTTAAAAGTGCTTGTCCAACACAACTACATCTTCATGCATGCTTATCTTTAGTGACAGTGCATCAGCAATTACAAAAAGAAACAAGAGCAATAGAACTGCAACCATTAATGTTTGTTAATAATAGAAAGCACCAAAATATCATCATGCAAGTTTTCTTTATTTGCAAGCAAGGATTTAACACAGCATTGTTTAATTAACCCACTTCAAACTCATTTTGAAGTACATCAGTACACAATATATTTGGAAAAAATGAAACTATTCATTTGTTTAAAAATTATTCAGGTGGCAAAAAAAAGAATTACTCTCAATTGTCAGAAAAATAGGATAAATAATGGTGATTCAAAAATCCTTTGGCATTTTTATGTTTTAAGAAACAAGTTTGTATCCTACAAAATGTTTAAGATGTTAAATCTTTGTTATCAGATTTTATTGGATTTGTTTAAATTGGAAATTTTAAAAAAAAAATCATTATGTGGTCTTCACATTCGTAGTAATGACAAGCTTTTGTACATTCTATAAATAACAAATCCAAAAGTTCAACGATTTTGTGCTCAGGAAAGTCCATTTGATAATTTACTCTAAATTCTTGCATTTAGATTTAAAGCTTAATTACATCTGACTTCAGGGTCGTGATATTTAACATTTTAGCAACCCCAGTTGTTAGAAATTTTTGTAAATCATGTATATCAGTGCTTCCACTAGGGATGTGCTGCTACTGGTACATTGTACCTGCATGGACAGAAAAAGTTGGCACAAGACCATTTTATAATAGTACAGATTCTAATCAACCAGTCTGAACAATGCAAGGTTTATCACTTGCACTGACTGAAGAAAATTATATTGTAAACAGTACTTTCAAGTCAGAAATGAAATGAATGAGTTTCTGACCTTCACAGGTCTACTGTGTTTGTAGCAGACAGCATCACGTGTCAGCACCATGACACTATAGTTCGTTCCACATAGCATTGCAAATTTTATCCTATCTGTAACTTAGTAAATTATCAGCTGAGCATCATATATGCCCTTTGGGCTTGTTTCTTCAGCCAACTCTGACAGATGTACATCATCAGCTTTCCATCCACTATGGGTAAATTTCAGCACATGGCCCTTAGGGTTTCCACCACAAAGGAAAAAAAGGCTGGGAATTTTTAATTTTCAGGAAAGGCAGGGAATTTTATGACAAATTGGAGAAGATCGTAGTAAAAAGTTCCAGAAATTAGTTCCCTAGGTTGGGAAGCTTTATGTTGGGTAATGTCATTGGTTAAGACCATTTTCTTATGTGTGATTTCATATTTGCTTTGTGCATTTTCAAAAATGTTTGGAGTAAACCATTAAATTTATTTAATGATGTAGGGCTGTTATTCCCATATGTAGACTTTGGGCTACCTTGCATCCCAATACTTCACAGTAACAAGAATAAAACAAAAATTAACCCATTTCATATAGATGTGTGGTTTTGGCATTTTTTATAACATAAATCATAAGTATTGTAATGTGCATAAATTATTTGTTTTTTGGATTCAGAGTTGCACATTTTAATACTATTTTAAAAAAAATTTCTTGCTCATTTTTGAAATGAAAGTTTAATTGGGGTTTAGGGTTGGTTTAGGGGTAGGCTGAGGCCAGCTTTAACAAAAGTATTACACATACAAAAGCCCAGTGTGTCAGACACATGAATTCATTGAAAAATTGAGAATGATTTTATTACATGTATAGTTTGTTGCTTGTCTAACATAAAACTTAGCTAAATTCTTAAAAGACTAGTGTAGTTGGGGTCAGGTGAGTATCTTACCAGGAAGCTTACGATTGGAGAAATGTGGTAATTACCATTGTTTTTGTATGTTTAAGAATTAAAAGTGTGGAAAAGTAGCCTCAGAAATTCAATTCCAATAACTTTTGCAAACTGTGGCCCATAAATATATTGTGTTAAACCTTGGCAAGACTATTCCTACAGTAAATGGGTACATGGTTTCCAAATTTAAGGTTACTTTGGAACCAAGCTTCCCAGTTACACAGATGCTGTCAATTTGCCATCATATGAGGAAGCAGAGAGGACAAAGGAGGAGGAAGCCAAACATCTTCATTGTGATGTGGAAAGTCAAGTGGTAAGTAAAATGCATTTGATTTGACATAATGGTCATCCAACTAATTTCATTGCTACAGTACATGCATGATGGATTACAGAAAATCCACATTCCCACAATGGAAATTAATCCACCCATGCTCTTTTGGTCATGGATGGGATATAGTAATTGTCTTGGATGTCACATCGTGGTTCCTTTTGGATGGATTGTTTTGTTTCCACAACTAGAAAGTCACAGCAATACAGTTATGCAGCATTGTAAGTCCACTACATCGTGTGGAACTTACTTGTTGGCTAAATTAAGCAGATGGTGCAGAATGCTCTGTTTAATTTGTACACAATGCCGTTTAATATTCCAAGACTCGCCCAATAAAATGCATTAAGTTACATGTATTACGGGAGTTGAAAAATACATTTTCAAGCAAAGAATTCAGAGGATATTTAGGTACTTGCAAACTATAAAAATTTAATTGTTGTAATTTTAATGAGACAGAGGGGGGACGCTGCTTTTAAACTAACAAAAGGAAGAAGAAATCACATGTTAAGTATTAAATTAAAAATTGCAGGAAGTTCTGCAATTTTCTTTTTCATTCCCTTGTAACTTCTAAATTGTTTCCTTGACATGTTCCCATACAGTAAATATACATGGCATTATCCAAAATACAACCTCGGTTTAGTTTTTGTGACCAAAATAAATATGTCCATATTTTGTTGTTCATAGCCTCCTACCTCAATCTTTCAAGCACCCAAAAAAAATATTGTTGGGGTTTGTGTGCAGTGTAAATCAAATTATTGTATAGGTTTTTGTATGGTGTAAATCAAAATATTGTTTGGGTTTGTGTATTATGTAAATCAAATTATTGTATAGGTTTGTGTACAGTGTAAATCAAAATATTGTTGGGGTTTGTGTACAGTGTAAACCAAGTTACATAATCTTGTTTCGTAGAGGAGATGCATTTTTGTAGTAGAAGTGGATGTACAATATATACCCAATTATAAGACAAGCCCAACTGCAAACTGCACAGACCCAGATCTGCCATCTGATACTGCAGATCAGGATCTTTGTTGTTTGCAGCGTGGCTCAACTTTTAAGCAAGTATATATGGTAGTAGTTGTTATTGTGTTCATTAATGTACAAAACAACTTTTTCTGGTCAGGTCCTTAATTTGAGACTGCATTGTTGCACCTTGGTTGGGATAGTGTGGTAGGAGAATGTCTCCATATCATGCAGGGTACAAACTGAAGACTGAGTATCTGCTGTATCTGTTACTGTAACAAAAGTACTCTAGTCGTATGGTATATTTAGTTTCACATCAAATTAAAGTTCCATTCTAAAAGATTGGATCTTTTTTGCAGCATATTTACCAAGCAATGATCTTGTATGTTCCTGAGCAGGAGATGGGAATGCCAAATAAGTCTCAGAAAAATCTGGATTTTAGAGTTTAAAATTTCATTTTTAGCCAGGTTTCTCTACCCTAACTTGGGATCATGGCAGCCCCCTTACCCCTGGCCTTTTTCTGTGTTGTTCATTCTTCCTGTCTTAGATGTCGGGTTAGAAATTAAGTGGTCATATATTTCATTGAAAACTGTTCCAACCACACTTTGGCTATATAAATTAACAGGATCAGTTTGGTTTTTTTTTTTATAGTTTGTACCATATATGCTTGTGTATAGGTTGGATCCAACTGCATAGACTCATATCTGCCATCACATAATGTTCCAGCCGATATATTGGCCTATGCAGTTTGTTTGGAGTAATCAGTAGAACAATATAGACCCCAATCTGCTTGTACAATATGTGACGGCAGATCAGGGTCTATGTTTTTTTGTGGTTGTACTTTTTTTTTGTAAGCATTTATATAAAGTTGGTTTTTTTTTTATACCAGGCTCCTGCCCTCCAGAACCCATACTTGATTTGGAGTCTCTTACTTAGAAGCATTTTTGAGTTGTCTAAATAGATTTATTGAAGATTTATTATCCCAGCACTATGTAATTTTGTATGTAGATGCCCATCTCTCTGTCTGTCTGTCCCTAAATAAATACTCTTGACGGCTCAGATGTAATTGTACAGTGATCTGTGTGGTAAATGAAACCTGGTAATCCATGGATTAAAACTTTTGCTGGTCACATGCATCATTACTGAGAATTAAATCTGAGATCCTGTAAGAGCAAACCAAGTGTGTAAAATGAATTTCAATATATTTCAGGATGAGGGTCATGAAAAGTTCACGGGGATGACAATTGGCACAGATTTCACATTTCTCTGCACTTTCATATGTGAGTATATATTTGTCCTTAGAATTCCAGTTTAACATACTGTATAGTAAAATGTGTCATTAAGTCATATGGAAAAAAATGTGATCACAACTGCAACAGAATTTGTGTCAAAAATTATATATTTTAAGAAAGATGATTGAAATTTTTGAGGAAAAAAATGCACTTGTAGAATCATTGGTTTAGTTAGGAATTAAATTTTGTATTATACAGGTTTTAGGATTTTTAGAATTTACATTTAGAAGAAAGTGCAGAAATGTGATTTTTTGTTTAATCTGAAGTAATTCTTTAAAAAGTAAAAACTAAAATACAAGTGTATAAACACATGCAGTCAGTTCATCTTAAGGTACACTTGTTTGTTTAGCATTGTAAGGTTGAGTGCATATTGTGGTCCCATCTGCCTCTCAGTTTTGACCTTTGTCCGATGTGGAGTTTTTCAGCATGTCGAGTTCTGACCAAACATTTTGATTGGCTTGAACGTGAGAGAATAAGATATACAGTATATGGAGTTGGGGTCAGAAGCTGTTTGGTAAAGGTCAGTTTGATCTATAGAAGAAAAATGGTTTTCACATGGTAACTTGTGTTCTACACCATCTTGCATCAAACTTTATAAATGGTTTATCCTTTGGATTAAAACTATTAGTTTTTAGGGTTAAAAAATGGGGTTACTCAACCCATCAATTGATGCCATGTGGAGCTAGGATTGCTTGTTAGTGCCCAAATACAGAACTTTTCAATACAGGGCATGCATGCAGGACTCCCAGTCATATTGTTAAAAAAATTGTAGAGAATTTATAGGTCATTGGGTCAGAAAAATGTAATGACCATTCTGGTGGCTTAAATGGTTAGAGCATCCACCTCAGATTCTGGAGGTCGTGGGTTCGAACCCTGGCCAAGTCATACCAAGACTTATAAAAATGGTACTAGTAGGTGTCTTGCTTGGTGCTCAGCATTAAGAGGTTAGTGTTAGGACTAGTCATTCTGGTATCAAGATAATGTGACTAGGAGGGACATAATGCAATGTGTCTGCAGCATGATGCCCCAATGCTAGACATCACTATAAACTGCCACTCTGCAGACATCATAGTGATATGACTAAAATTGTTAAAGCTATGTTAAAAATCCAAATGACAGACAGACACACAGAGAAAAATACAAGGAAATGATAAAAAATATAGGGTAATTATATTAGTTGTTTGAAATTTTTTTTGTCAGCAGAAAAAATGACATAGACCTGTATTTGCTAACACTTTATGTAATGGCACTTCAGGTGCATGTTGTTTGCCATTGGACCAGACTTATAAGTCTGTATGGTTTGTCATGAGGAACTCAGGTCAATGCATGTATTGAGAACATCTGTTCTAATAAAACATTATCCTTTTTAATTTTTTCTGAAAAAAGGACTTGTAAGAAAAAGTTTTGTCTGATTCTACCACAAAAATGTAGTGATTATATAGATTTGGTGAAAATATAGGGATAACAAATATAGTGATTGATATAAAATATAGGATGGCTATGGAGCATGGATATACCTTATGGGATACAATGCTTACACATGTCTTAATTTTAACATCAAAACTAAAAATAAAAATTTCCTAACCAAGTGCACATTCCTTGATCTCATCTTGCCTCATGGAATGGAAGTAGAAAATAAAACCAGCCTGAAAAAAAAATGTTTATTTTTAAAAAACATACTACAGTGCATGTACTTGTCTCATTGCAACTTAATTGGTTAAATCATTCTCATTGCAACTTAATTGACTGAATCATTCTCATTATTCCAGAGTATGCCAATTTTAATTTAGTCATATGAATATGAAAGATTTCAGGCTGGGTCTGGATTGATATTACCAAATGATTTATCTGAGTTTTAGTCTGCTCTCAGAATTTTCAAAAACAAGACTTGCATTCTTTACTGTTAATAGATTGTGTACATTTCTTTGATATAATTTTTCTCAATATTATTTCAGTGTCTTTTGTGTTCAACTGGGTTGGCTTCCTGCTATCACTGTGCATTTCGAACACTGTGGCTGGGTATTGTGGGGCCTTGTCTGGACTGGGGATTTCCATTGTCAAATGGGTGGCCATTGTTAAGGTACTGTATAGACTTGCTTTATAAGTGAAGTCCAGCTGCAGACTGCAATGACTCCAATCTGCCATCTCATAATGCACCAGCAGATCTGAGTGCATACAGTTGGGAGCTGTCAGTACAAAAAAATACAATGTGGACTCAGATCTGGTGGCATATTAGGTGATGTCAGATAAGTGTCTCTGTTGTTTGCAGTTGCAATCGACTTGTGAGTATATAAGGTATACATTCTTTCTTCGTTTCATTAGCTCATTAACCAGTTTTCTATCTAATATTTTTGTATGTGTTAAGATGGAACAAATCACCATTGCCTTATAATTTGACTGTATTTATCAACTAAGTCTGAACTGAAAGTAAAGAAACTGGAGAAAGTTTTTATCATAGCTGAGACCTTGTTAAAGTTTTAGATAAACTTAGTTTTTGCCTTCTTTTATTTTTATGTACAGAAAGTTCAATTCATACAGTATAGTTATAATGGTCCCAATGTTGGTGTGATGTGCATGGTCTTAGAAATGGAAGAAAACAGAGAACTTCAAGGAAACCACTAAACTTGGATGAGCAGCTGCCTCATTTTGGGGGTGCTAGAACTGGTAATTGAACCCAGGATCACTCAGATGACAAGCACTGGTGCTGCTGCTTCAGGAGGATTTTAGGTACATAAAGGCATTAGCAGTGGTGGATTGCAAAAGGCCCTACTAACTGCAGTTTACTCCATTGTTTCGTAAACAGAGTAACTTTTTGGGGGAAAACTAAAGTTGGGAATCATTAAGAGGAAGCATTCCATGTAAAAGATATTAAGTTGGTCAAAGGGGGCTTAACTGAGTCCAAAATCCTTAGAAAACATGTAGGTCTATGGGAATATTGTTCACAGCAGATTACATCAAAATGTATTGAAAGGTTTTGGAGCTATAATGAGTATAACATTTATTTTGTAATTATTTGTCAAATGTGACTGCCATAAGACCTTTTAAAACATCAGGGCATCAAGGACATTTCAGGTTTGCATGGATGCCAAATTTAAACGTTTTCATCTCAGTAGAATTTGACCTATTTTGACAGAAAGCATCTAGGCATTTAGGCCTGTCAATTTTGGTAACAGTGATGTTCATGTACCATCAAGTACCTTGAAGAATTTACCACAACAAAACAATATATGTAATCAGCAGTATTGGAGAACAATTCAGAAAGCATCCTGCTAATCCAGGTTTTTTGGCCAACCATCCCCTTGCATTTGACTGTTAGTCAGACATCACCCAATTGAGTGTCAGTCACACTTGGGCCTCTTGTGCTTATAATCACAATAGTCATTTTTACAAAACCAACAATCACATGGTATGAAAGGAAAAAATCGGTCTTAAAGCACCCATATTAGGTTTTTGTTTCATATGCATGTTGCTTGGATTATCTCTTGACCAGTCAAAGATGGAACCACTGTAACTTGAAAAAGATCAGTGGCATTCCAATATTTTGGGCAGTTTTTCATGGAGCTATTTTCATACAACTCGTATGCAAAGATTAAGGATTGTACAGTCACAGATCAAAATAGCATCATTTTGTCCTTAAATATGTTCTGCATAAAATTATTTTTCTCTACAAAAAAAATAACCAGTTTCATGTAGATATTCAGCAACACTCATTTTTATGTAGCCACCACAACATAGTTTGTTATGATGTTCATATTTCAGTTCTGCACAGTAAATCTAGTTCATGACCATCTACTGTTACCAGACTGTGGATGACTGGCACTTCAGGGTAAGAAAGAACCCTTTAAATTTATTGATCAAAAGACATGGTCATTGTGACTGAAAGAACAAAAACGGTTTCTGCACAATAACACGAGTTCTTCGCCATCTACAGTCAAGAGTTTGCAGAAGGTTTGTACATGGGATAGGGAAGAACCCTATCAAGGTCAAGGTCACTGATTTAGAATAAGAAACATGATTCTGCATAATGATATAAGTACTCCAAACTTCATGGACAACTTGCAATTTGAGCAAGGAAGAACCCTATCAGTTTCATGGAGAAAAGGTCAGGGTCACTGGGACAAGAAAAAGGAATAAAAATGGTTTCTTCACAGTAACGTTAGTTCTAGACCACATACCTGGACCAGACTTTCTAGTTAGTTTGCACTTTGGGTAAGGAAGAAGCACTATGTATTTGAGGTCAAAGACCAATGTCACTGTGACTGAAAGAAGAAAAATTGTTTCCATACAGTATTATCTGGAGCAGACTTTGGGGGTGGCTTACATTTGCGGTAATGATGTTGTTGTTATAGGGTTTAACACCATTTTTCAGCACAAGATAGACTACACATGGTGGCCAGTATAAATGCACTTGGGGTAAGGAAAAGATTCTAAATTTTGGTGTCAAATTAAACTGCTTGAAAAAATAAGAGAAGTTTCTGCATGGAAGACTGTTAAAGATGCAGACCTGCCAACCCTTATGATTTTGCCTTAAGTCTTACGAAAATTACCCTTAAATTACGGACTTAACTGCATACAAGCAAAAACTATGGAAAAAATGATTGTTGCCAAAAAATCTGGATAATTGGTTCATCCATGTTTGATTTGGATGCAGGTTTCATCTTAGAATTAGTGAAATTAGTCAGGGAACCAGACTAACTTTACAGCAGCACCCCAGATACTGTAAACTGCACCTATTTGTTCATGTGAAACATCTGTATGATCAAACTGTTGGTTATAGAATTTTTAAAAATGGTGTCCAGAAAGTGATGCATGTTTAAGACAAAAGGAAAAATAAGCTTCTAAAAAAGTGTTACTAATCAACACAGAAGAATAAAAAGGAGTATTCAGATTCTTGTGAATAAAAGATGGAAAGGACACAATTATGTTGATTGGGCATCAGGTGCAAATTTGAGTATGTCTCATGGTGGGAGATATGATTGCCATCATCATGTGAAATGGAAAAGAATTTCCAAGAATTACATTAAGTTGAGAGATAGCAATTGAGTTGCATAGGGTTTGGAACTAAAGTTGGTGCAACTGTACTAGTGGTAAATAAAGGCTGTGCATACTTTACAAACTTTTCAGTTGAACATAATGTTTATCGTCGCTGCATTGAACTTTTAATTATGTTTTCCAGCTTTACAATAGCAGTTATTGATATTTTGTTACACATTACTGAAAACTGGTCAATCTTATGGAAAAAAATCAACTGCCTTACTTAGACGGACTCATCAGGGTTGGCAGGTCTGAAGATGGGATAGTTACAGATATGCGAACTCCGATTTGGTCGGAGCAGCTCTAATAATTAGGCCATCCTCCTGAGAAAAATCAGAGCTCGAATCAGAACATGAAAAATGACATTTCTGCCAATTTCAAAATGCATAGAATTGTTTGGGGTTTTTAAATCTTCAGACAGATGTCTTCTCTTTGAAATACGTTTGTTTAGGAAAATAGTAGAGTCATGGAGCAAACAGGAAGCCCTCCATTCTGTTGGTCAATTCCTACATTTTCATTGGTAAGAACTACACACTAAAACATCAAAGCTCAAAGCTTTACACTTCTCAAGAAAGTTATGGTTCTATTCGAAGGCTCAAAAGCCTTGCTTGATCCATACAATTGACATAGACGCTGTTGTACTGGCTGCCTCACACTTCTTCTGATGCTAAAGAAAGCCAAAAGTGCCTCTTACCAAGCACTAATTGCATAGCTCAGATTTACTTAGAAGAAAAGCATAATATGTGAAGGACAAAGTAGTTGATAGCACTTTTCTGAATGTGTGTTTTATTAGCATAATGGTGAACAATGAATTTATTTTATTCTTCATTGAGGTGTTTTAATAATAAAATAATGGCATACATTTCCTTGCATTTTAAGAGATGCATAATTTCTTTGCATTTTGCATTAATCAGTCAATCATATAATTCAAGAGGTAAAGAAGAAACATTTCCTGCTGCTGGTGTGTCATGTGTGCCAGTGTCGCTACTGTTGATTTTTTATTGTTCCGTTTTTAAACTTCAGGTGGCAAACAAATGGGTATGAGGGTAAATAAAAATAAAACAAAATATCTGAAATGTGCATTAGGTTTTTTGTGTCCCCAAAATATAAACAAATGCACAAGATTGCACCATTTTTGGACACCCTGGCTTGACCTGCCTTGACACACATTTGTGGCTCTGCCTCATGGGCATGTTCAGATTTTATTTTCTCGAGGGTTGGCATCTCTGGGAGTGTATAATGTGCCATTTGTTGTGGTTATGTTTAATATGTTTAGGAATAAAAACAGCTGTTTTTTAGTCCTGCTGGTCAGTGACAGATTTGTCTAATCCAGGCAGGACATTACTTATGTGGGAGTCTGAAGGCTGCAGTGTTTACCTGTGCAAATTTATAAAATTTAGTTTAAAGACTGTAAATATGTTAAGCTAGTATTGGCTGATGTGCATGTCTAGCTGCATTATCAACTTTTCCGTCATGTATATAACAGCATGAAACATTATTACACTGATCTAAAGAATGTTTTACCAAAATTTAATCATGACCTTCATTTAAATATGACTCATCTTAGAAATTGAATCCTGTCATTATAAGAGTTAGTATACATACCACTAATTGCACAAAAATCATGTGTACAGCGGAATGGTATGCAGACGAGGAGAAAGTTTTTACTTTGTTTGATTAAATGGCATCGTTTCAGTTCCTGTACACACTGAGAAATTTTGGTAAACATTCCATATTTTCTTTTCCAAAATAAATACTAGATATATTTCATCATGTGGTTAAAAAAACCAAAACATATTTTAACAAATGGCAAAGTAACACGTTAGAATGTAACAGGAGTTTTTTTGTACCTCATGATGAAATATATCCAGGATTTATGCTGGAAAAGAAAATGTTCTTTTATTATATACCAAACTTCCTCCTCCGAAATTGAAGCTTAGAAGATTAAACTAACTCTTCTGTGTACCAAATTCACATCACTTTCATCGAAATATCTGCAGCTTAAGATAGTGTTAGGATCAAGATGATATAATTGCTTGTTGTAATTTATATTTTTGACATTGATTTCACTCTATCTGACCACAGAGAAAGTCTGATCTAGCAGTGCATCGCAGCTGGTTTTATCATTGTTTTTAAGGTAGTAAGGGAAAATAAATTTATAGAGACATGAATGGCATGGAGTCAGATTTCTTCAGCAACAAATGATTTCCATGCCTGAAAGATAATGCATTTTCTCTTTATTTGTTCTAGCGCACAAGGTACACATTTTTCTTGCAGCAGGAATAACTTCTGTAGGCACATACAATCAAATGGTACTTGGTACGATGGGAAATCTTGTAATTTCACATAAAAATGTAAGGATATATTTTTCACATGTGAAAATGAATGAAAAAATAAGACTGCAACATTTTTCCATCATTGAAAAGATTGAGAAATAGTATTGCAGAGTTGAAAAAAAGTTTCTAATGTTTTTATACTTTTTATTACAGCACAATCAGTGGGCTGATGGATTTGCTGATGGAGATTCCTGGATATGGTGGTTGCTTATTCTCTGTGGTGAGTTTTTGTCTTGCTTGTGAATGGTAAGATGTTTCATCACCTTTCCAGTGGTGATATTGACAAGTTAAAATAAAAAAATTTGTGTTGAAGTTTTAGTTTGTATATTAGCTTCTCAGCAGAAATTTAAATGGAATTTTACTTTGTGCTTTATCATTTACAATCATAGGTTGGAATTTCTTATCTGCAGAAGCCAAAACCTGCTTCATCATCATGTCTTTATCTTGTGCTTTGAAGTTTTTGGATGGCATTCTAAATCTGTTTGTCCATGCCTCTAAAATAGGGTTCATCCAGTCCCAAGAATAAAGTTTTTGAGGACTTTTGAAGTTTATTGTTTTCAGTAACTACGAGGAGCATTTTTCCTTATGGAAATTGAACTTTTTTCATATGATTTTGGTTTTCTCTGCACAAATAGGCACAAAAGTAAAATCGAAAAAGTTTATTAAAGTCAGATTATTGTAGCGTCTACATCAGTGGCTGCATTCAACTACAACTTAAAGATAATATTACTATGAAACTAAAGTTTACCTACTGACATGCTGGGAGTTCTGTCTTACTAGCTAAAGTAGAAAGCTTGATTAATCATTTAAGGTTTCAGAAAACAGTGTATCTTTTATGTTTGTTGCTGTATTTAGCCCAAACTTGGCATAATATTACAGGAGTTCTAAAGCTGATATGCTGGGACTTCCCATATTGCATGTCTCTGCTGCTTATGCAGAAAGGTTGTTTTGTTGTTGTAAACAGTGTGTAAAGTCACATATCTTCAACTGAAAATTAAGGACAATATTACTTTAAGTTTGAAGTTGATATGAAGCTGAGGATGGGCTCAGCTTTACTCTGTCCCTACCAATTCATTGTTGACTAGCCATATAGCATTTTCAGCACTAATAATATGACCAGTTTTTGGTTTTCATATATGTTAGTCAGATAAATTTTTAATTTAATAACAGCATGGCATTTTAGAGGTCAATAGGTGATTTCTTTATTTTATATATCAAGTTGCAAATTCAACCAGAGATACCATAAATACTTGCTTATACCTAAGTTAAACTGCAAACAACAAAAGATCCTGATCTGCCATAGCATCATGTGCCTGCAGATCAGAACCTATGCTGTTTATTCTACTGATTACTCATAATAAACTGCACAGACCCAGATCTGCCAGCACATTATGTAATGGCAGATCTGGGTCTGTGTAGTCTGCAGTTGGACTTGTCTTATAAATAAGTTAGTAGATACAGCAGTTTGAAAGATCTAAGATGACAGGTACTGAGAATATGTATTTTGAGTAACAATTCAATGTTATTAAATTTCAGGTTTCTTAATATTCATACGTGGTGCAATACAGTACATCAGAGTCAAGTACGACTGGCACCGATTCACCGGTCAGCTGAGACGTTATTATTTCTTTTAACCGAAGGATTCAAGAGGTTTGAATTCCAACAATGAAGGGACTATTAAAGTTCTTGTAAAGAAAAAAAAAATGTCAATGTTCTTTCATTTGTTATTGTGGTTTCTGTATGATGACATAGCAAGCCTTTAACTTTATTATAATACAAGGGGAGGATAATTTTTTTATTTACACCAACTGTTATGATGTACATAATTGGGTTCCATGGTTTATTACAGAAATATGTGGAGTTCTCTACCATTACCAACCTTAGTCAATCTTACTTGCATTTTGGATAATGAACACTGTTGAAAAAGTCAAGGTCATTGACTGAAATTGGAAAAATGGTTTCAACACAATAACCATAGCTCTAATTCACTGATTTGCACCAAACTAAGTGAATAGCTTGCACTTTAGGAAGTTACATGTTGATTTTGTTGTCCAAGTCATTATGACTTAGAATTGCACAATGGGTTCCTTGCAAGAATACCCGAGACATAGACCAAACTTGATAGATCTTGCACTAGAGTTAGTGAGGAAAAAATAAACTATTGATGTTAAGGTCAAGGTCACTGTGACGGAAAGGAAAATGGTTTTCATAAAATAACTTTCATTCTACATCAGATTTGGACTAAACTTTGTGGACAGATTATTTGGCCTATTGAGTTTGGTGTCACTGGCTAAAGAATGGTTTCTGCATGAAAATTTAATGTAACTTCACCAGAGTATGTGGATGGTTTACAGTTAGGCCAAGACAGAAGCCTATTCATCTTGTGGTCATTGGTTTTGATCACTGTGACCAAAAGAAGGAAAATGATTTTTTGCATAGTAACTTTAGACCATGTAACTTTCCAAAAGTTTTTAGACCTCTTGCACTTAATGAATGGAAAAGGTCTCTCTTTAGGGATCCAGGCCATTGCACCTCTAAGACAAAAAGAATTTTTTGTAATATTTGTTTTAGAATAACATTTTGACTAGATTTTATGGTTAGTTTGCACTTAGATATAATAAGAAACCTATTGATTTGCCCAGTTTATAATAAAGAAATGATTGATTTGCGCAAGTGTATAATAATGAAATCTGTTGATTTGACCAGTATATAATATAGAAACCTATTGATTTGCCCAAGTGTATAATCATGAAACATTGATTTGCCCAGCTAGTGCCTACATATAGGGCTGCTAAACACAAGGAGGGCATCTAATATGTTCTTCATGGTATTCATCAATTTAATGAATGTCAGTATTGTATGAAGCAATGATAAACAGTCTGAATATTTTCAGTATTGGGAAAAAAACACTCAGACTAAACTTGCTTTAGAAATATCCAATGGAATCTGACCATTTTTTTATTTTTAAAAAAAATGCAGTTTTTTCCAACTTCACTTAGTTCTTTGACATGATAAAAAAACACATCATAAAAAGTGGGAACAGTGTAATAATATGAAATCTGAAACTTTCTAGTAAAACACTTAGAGTTGGGGATTCACTTCATTAAATTATTATTATTGTCATAAGGATATGTTTATATTGAACTTCATTGTTTCCATGACAGGGCCAAGTGGCTCAATTTGTAAAGTTTCAGGTGTGCTTATCAGAATTTGTTTTACGTGCAATTATGCTAACATCTTTTCAATGTTGGGGATGTGCTTGTCAGTGAATTACATTATTGTTATCAATGTTGAGGATGTGTTTATCACAGAATGATGATATTGTTATCAATGTTAAGAATGTGCTTATCACAGAATTACAATATTGTTGTCAATGTTGGGGATGCTTATCAGAGAGTTACATTATTGTTAACATTGTATGTATTTGTTATTATGGTCAGCATTTTAAGTTACTGCTCTTTGGCATTGATAAACTGTTTATGGTCTTAGATAAAGAAATATTCAGGTGTCTGCTGCTTCTTTTAGTATCCCTTTCTGAATGAAATCGATGTTTTACAATCAATTCCACTGTCAACAAAGTTATATTTAATCATTTGGAACATTATGATATTATTGTGTTAATTAGGAGAATTAATAAACCTTTATTATTAAATTAAAGAAAATTGTAATTATGAAGTCTGTTTATAGCTGTATTTCATGGTAGTGTTTGGAGGGGAAAAAAAAATTATTTTTAACTCTGCTGGTCATAGACCAGGAGAGCTGATGTGATGGTTTGTCTCTGTGCAAAATTTTTCGTTGTTAATGCTTCTAAACTACTTGAAGAATTACCATTAAACTTTACACCCATGATCATCTCAAGATCTAGTTGGTACTAAATGAAAATTGATCTGCTGAGACATCCAATATAGCTGCCACAGGGACTGTCTTGAAAATCTGTTTATTGGTACTTCTGAATGGGTGGCCTTATCAACACGTGTCAGTTTGATCTCCAATATGGCCACCACAGGAGCCATTTTGAAAATTTTGTCACTTCTGAGCAGAAAATGGTATTGTCATGAGGCTTTCACCAGAAGGACTTTGTGGTATGTGTCTGGTCCTGGATGAAATGGTGCTGCCTGGACAAGACATGGCCAGCTTGAAAATAGTACAGCTATTACACCTGAATGAATGGTCATATCAGCATGGGGTTTTAACTAAAAGACTTTATTTTATTATGCTGTTTAATAGGCCCAAATGAAGACTGTTCTAATGTGACACCCAGTATGGCCACTACAGCAGTCATCTTGAAAATTATTGTTCTCCTGATGAACAGAAAGTCACATAAGGGGGGGTGTCATTAGAAGAGTTCTTATGGTGTCAAATCAGTCTTCAGTGGCATTTGTGCCAATATGATATACTACTGCTAATACATGAAAACAAAAACATATCAACATTTGGTTTTCACAAAGACTTACGGTCATACTAATGAAAATAATGCTAGTATAACATCCAATATGGCCACCAAGGCAGCCATCTTGAAAATCTGATATTGCTAATCCTCCTAAATCAAAAATCCTATTAGCATGTTTACAATAGAAGATGAATTATGATATCTAGCTGGTCCTGAAATGAAAGTGTTGAAGATCTTACCCCAAATTTGGCTGCCATAGTGAATATGTAAAAAATCTTGTCACTGTTTCACTAGAACGGATGCTCATAACAACATGGATTTTTCATTAAGAGTCTTGTATTTGTGCCAGATTTCCTGTATGAAAATGATGCCATTCTTTCATCCAGTATGGCTGCCTCTATGGCTGATTTTAAGATCTTTTCACACAAAAATTTCTGAATGGTTTCAACACTCAGCAGTTCAGAAGAAGAAATGGTTGTGAATTCTTGTAAGTTCATTTCAGCCAATAGTGTCAATCCCTTCAAGGGACTCATATTTACAGTTATGTTATTTAGAATAATGGATTTCACTGAAACACTCTTCTCACTGCTCATGTATTTTGATAAACTATTGTTAAGGTGGTAATAGGTTGTTGTGGCATTTATATTAAATGAATAGATGAATGTATTTTCAGGTAATGTAATCATAACAGATTGTAAATTTCGGAAACTGTAAACTTGAATGTAATAAACGTTATATCATGGATGAATAGTTTGTGTCCATATGTAATTTTTTAAGGTTTGTGTTAGTAACTTGTTAAAATTATTATTCTGAATGATGAGTGACCAAATTTAAATGAAACTACAGAAAGGTTTAATTTGATGGAGGAAGAACCTGGGATGACCCCAGGAAAAATTTCCAACTCAATGAAAGCTACTGGCAAGCTTTCTTTCCTGCTCACATAGATCACTCAAAGACTCAGCCTTGTGCAAACAGTTCGTGTGACTGATCTATAAAGGCCTTGTGTCATTTTGCTACCTGCGGACCTACAAAATAAGGAATTGTATGAAAATGAAAATAAACAGGAGAAATGGTGTTTACCTCTACCCCTTGATGGAGATGAGTCTATAGTATAAAGAGAAAAAAAAAGAAAAAAGTACACAGTTGTAATGAAAATAATGCAAGTACAATGACAGTTGATTAAAATAACAATGAATACAGAGTTTCCCAGAGATCTGTCAAAACTAGGTTAGATAATCTGCCTTTAACTGCACAGAGTTTCATGACCATTCATTGAAATTTGTACAACCAGTTCCATTCAGAAGATAGTCATATGCTGGATCAGTTCAAAGTAAAAGAAGGGCAATAACGCCTACAAAATTGGGGGAGCAAAGTGATTTGTCTTTTGTTGGTGATGACCATAATATTTACCAAGTTTCATGGTACTTCTTCAAATACTGTGAGACTAGTTTCACCAATGTGTTTCATAGCATTTCTGTCTGTTATTGCTACTTGGAAACTGCTTGGAGGACTACCATCAAACGTAACCCACATTCATACAAAGGTTAGTTGACCCAAACTGAAAATGTTGCTGCTCAGACATCCAATGTGGCCCCCTTTACAGCCATCTTGAAATTTTTGTTTCTCCTTCAGATATGTTCTCCAATCACATTACATTAGGAATATTGGCCTGCTGCTAAATTACATGGTCAGAAGAAGTCAGGGCTTTAGTGGTCCAGAAGGCAGCTAAAGGGAAGGGACAACAGACTAAGTTGAGGAAGGAAAGAGTTGACATCCTCACTAAACATCCCAAGTCAACCTCCATTTAGAGGCTTGTGGGGGACTGATTCCCCCCCCCCTTAAAATTCATCATTTGCCACTGTCAGCCACAGTCACATCAGTGGCAGGGAAGGAGAAGGATGTGGAAAGGGTACAACTGTCCACCTTTGAACAGATATGTGATCTGGTCCAGGAAATGAGACAACTCTGACATCAGGACAGATTTACCCTCATTTCCCTCACTTACTTGGCACCATTTTCTGACTCCTTGAGGAGTATTCCCGCAATTTTAGGTAGCCCAGTGGGAGCAATCCCTCTCCTGCATGTCCAAGCATGGCCTTCAGGTATCTAAGTTGGGGTGGATGGGGTTTGTACAAGATCCATTGGATCCAATTCATAATAACGCTGCACTGTTACTGGCCATCCAGTCATCCCAGCATGGGGACCTTCCGTTGAATGGTACAGCCAGCTAGGATTTATGGGGATCGTAGTGACAGATCTATCCATCTTAGCCACATCGTCAGCAACTTGTCATTACTATGCTGGAGATTTCAGTAAGAAATCTTGTCTATTCAGCCAGGCCTTTGGAGCAGCCGGTACCTGTGATAGCTGAACCGTATACACTGGACAAACCAACCAGCAGTTCCAGCAGTGCCGGACTTCAGAATGTTCACTGCTTACCCACAAGGG
The DNA here is from genome assembly GCA_016617855.1 of Megalonaias nervosa. Classification (NCBI taxonomy): domain Eukaryota; kingdom Metazoa; phylum Mollusca; class Bivalvia; order Unionida; family Unionidae; genus Megalonaias; species Megalonaias nervosa. The sequence continues at coordinate 58,116 of JAECUM010002666.1, read as the reverse complement.
AGTGCTAGTGACATCTTCAAAGAAAACCGACCAGGGTCATCGATGCAACTTGTACAGAGCTGCAAGCAGACCCAGAATGGGACTGACACAGTGACAGAACGTCAAATCAACCATATTCAGATCTGACCAAGGAACAGAATGAATTCAGCATTAATAATAATAACAATAATGCTTTATTTATAGAGGGTGACTCATTAGTCAAGGAATATTCTTCCTAGAGGCCCTCTTAAGGAGAGTATAACAATGCACATTATATGAAGATAGCAATAGTTACTGTTTATTTTTGACATATTATGTATTAAAATACTAACTTCCATTATCTATTAGAAACACATACATGCTCATGATATCTCTTCTTAAATACTCTAATATTTTCAGTAGATTTTACATGTAGTGGAAACTTGTTCCCCAGAACTGTAGCAGAGTATTGGAAGCTCTTTTTAAATTGCTCTGTTCTTGGTTTTGGTGCTATAAGGTTTCCATGTAATATTGATCTCAACTGGTATTGTGTTGAAAAAGGCCTGAATAAGTCCTGAAGATACTCTGGTGCAGTTCCATGTAGACATTTATATAAAAGAACTGCCTTGTGAAAATCTATCCTGTCATATATTCTGAACCATTTGAGTTCTGTAAACAATGCTTTTGAGGGATGATCAATAGATGCATCTAAAATTATGTGTGCTGCTCATTTCTGAAGCTTGTAAATCCTGTCAAGCTCAGATTTAGCACAGCTTCCCCATACATTTGAACAATAATCCATTGTTGGAAGAATATAACGCTTGTAGTATAGATTGCGCGTTTCCGTTGGTAAATATTTCTTGATTCTGCTGAGTAGGGCAATTTTTGATGACAGTGTTTTACAAAGCATATCAATATGGTCATTAAAGCCATCTGAAGGAAATTTGTCAGATGTTGGCCACTTCAGAGTGCCATCCGCCTCATACTGCTACTCAAGACCATAAAGATAAAGCATCAGTAGATTTCAGCAAGGAGGAAGAGATGGAATGTTGTCACGATGTCATTGGTGTAAGATTTGGTCTCATTTGCAATCTTCCAACTCGCAGAGAAGTCCAACAGTAACCATGCTTGGAAGGTGATGGCCATGATTGCTACAGTCATTAAATGGCTTAATGGCTTCTGCCAACTTAGACCTGATACAATGTGATGCATATCTGCGGTTCATGTCACTCAAACTTTATCATACCCTCATTTGTTGGATGACCCCATTTGGGTCACCATTGCTTGTTGTAGGAAAAGCTGAAGAAGTATGGAGGCAGGCAGCTCAGGAACTGCCCCTCCTATTCACTGCTCAATGCACACGGGCATTTTGGAAACATGCCCCTCCTACTCACTGCTCAGCGCACACAGGCATTTGGAAACATTCAGCCCCTGCCAGTGTGAAGGGACGTTAAGCTGCCTCAGGACAAGGGATCTTTTCAGTCAGATGTGCACTAATATCAATCCCAACCCAATACCAGGAGACGACCTAGGAGGCAATCGTACAAGATGGTAAGAAACCAAATTTTCTCCACCTTCAAACCTCCAGTGAACATTGACCTACTGTCCGCACCGCCTGCAGACACCCTACCTGTGGGTGGCCGACCCCTGCAATTTTGGGTTCACTGTATCTCCCTATTCCCTAAGAATAATTAAGTGATCCAGCTCATTTTGGAGGGGCTTCAGGTGTCATTTATCCAACCCTTTCCTCTTCTCCCCTCTTCACCAATGTACTGTCAGATCGGAAGAAGGATGCCTTTCTACAACAGTACATATGGTCACTCATCAAAAAGCAGGTGGTGAAAATTGTGCAAAGATCAGAATCTCGGGTGGGGGGGATGTTATTCAAGGCTGTTTCTTATTCAGAAAGTGAATGGCAAGTTGAGGCCCCACATCAGCTTGAGTCACCTCAACCAATTCATTGCACATATGAAATTCAAGATGGAGACGGCGAGATAAATCAGTCTCTCCATCTGATGGGATGAGTATGCTATCAGTCTAAATCTGATCCAAAAATATTTTCAGGCCCCAATCCATCATGGCAGTTTCTCCATTTTGCCTACCACGACATAGTTTATCAGTTCAAAGTCCTTCCCTTTGGCCTCAACATAAGCCCTTGGGCTTTTACCAAGGTTATGGATTGTGTCTACAAAGACAACATACCTGGATGACATCCTCTAGAAACACATGGTAAGTTCTACACTGCTCCAAGGAAGGAATGATCTCGTCTCTCTTTTAGATCGTCAAGGCTTTCTAGTGAACTGGGAAAAGTCCGACTGCCATCCATCCAAGAATTTTGTCCATCTGGGAATGGAGTTTTTCATCAACCTGATGGTGCTGCTTCCTTGTGTTCATGTAATCAGAATCATCAAACTCATTGAGTTCGTTTCTAACAGGACTTAGATTTCAGCAAGAGAGTTCTTGCAACTCCTAGGATTATTCAGTATAGCAGTGAACTTGATCATGCTCGACTGTCTTTCTATGCACCACTTACAAATGGCATTGCTAGCACAATGGTGTGCCGTTTCAAGTCCTCATGATCAAGCAGTCATAATCACGCGAAGATACAGTCATTCCTGCAACAGTGGTGCAACCTTTCATACCGTTTTACACTTTCCAAATATTTTTTTATATAGAGTATGAATGAATTTAACACATTTTGGTATTTTAAAATGATAGCTGCATCTTAGAATTTCCTTGAATGGAAGTCTATGAAAGCACTCTCTCATTTTTAGTCAGTGTGTGTGATATGTAAATACAGTTGAATATCCATACTGAGTGCTATAACATCCATATAAAATTAAATGGGTATGTAATGAAGAGGAAATTCTAACACTTGCTTTGTACATGTAGACTGGTATTCAGTCCCATTAGTTAAAAACATGCAAAGTCTGGTCGCCTAACCCAAAGCAAGATGTTTCTCTTTGCCCAAGATGTCAACTGAATCCCAATTTACTACCTAGATTTGTGTTTGTAAAACATTCAAATTAAAAAATAAAAATTAAAAATGTATTGAAGAAATGAAGAATTTGCCTTAATGACATTAGCAAATAATCAGGTCATCTATATATAAACACATATGCAAAAATATTTGATTTGTCTTCATTGAGTGACTTGTACCAAATAATGCTAACATGGTTTTTGTGAAGAAAAATAAAAACTTCATAAGGTTCAGTCCCAAAAAGACAAAAAAAACATCCAAGCAACAGAAACTCCAAAAGTTCACAAATGTTAAACAAAATAATTGGACCAATTACTGTTATGGCCTGATATTTTCTTTTGTTTTTGTTTTTGTTCAGTTTAACAATATTTTCAGCACATTATAGGCTATACATGGTGACCAGTATATTTGGTGGAGTAAGACCTCGGGAAGAACCACTGACTCACTGGAAGCTACTGGCAGACTTTCTCACATACCCACATTGATTGTGCTGAGACTCGAACACACATAGACAAAAGTGAGATGTGTGAGTGATTTGTAAAGTCAAGTGCATTAGACCACTTGGCCCCATGTAATTGCCTGAAAATCTAAATAGGTCATTACATGCAAGAACAAATACCAAATTTCATTTTTTAAACTTTAGTACATATCTGCTTCTGACAATCAAAGCCCAAATTATCATCATCATCAATCCCTTAACCCAAGAGGTCGTTGGGGCACCACAGTTGACTTAGCAACCAATTCTCTCCATCTTTCCCTGTTCTCTACTGCCCTTTGGGAATCTCCAAATCCCATGCCTGTCCAAATCTTAATGTTGTCTTTCCGCCTCCTTTTTTGTCTGCCTCTTCTGCAGTCTCACATTGTGCCTTGTAAGATTGTTTCTGCCAGTCCAGATGATCTTGAGACATGACCATACCACTTCAGTTTGCACTTTTTGACAGTGGTCAAGAGGTCTTCATAGGATTCAATGGCTCATTGGATCCTGTTGTGGACTTCTTCATGGGTTACATGGTCAGTGTATGAGATGCCCAAGATCTTGTGGTAGCATCTCATTTTGAAGGTTTGAATCCTTCTTTGTAGATCTGATATGAGTGGCCATGTTTCACAAGCATACAGAAAGACAGATATGACAATCGAGTGCATCAGCCTTATTTTGTAACCAAAAGCAATGTTGGTATCTTTCCATATTGGTCTCAACCTTGTTATTGTTGCTGTTGTCTGGGCAATCCTGCAAAGTAGTTCTGGTTTGGAGCCCTCATCTGTGATAATTGATCATAAGTACTTAAAACTTGTGACTGTTTCCAGCTTCTGTCCATTTACCTTTATTTCTGCACTGATGCCATTGATGTTGTTTGTCATCAGTTTTGGGTTTTTTTCAGCGCTAATCTCCATACTGTATGCTGTGGAGGTTGTGTCGAGGCGTTCAACCAAGTCAGCCAGTTCTTTTTCATTTCCTGCTAAACCATCAGTATCATCTGTGAAGCGAATGTTTGTGATTGTTCTTCCTCCGATGCTGACGGTGCCCTTGTGGTCATGCAAGTTATCCTCCATACTCCTTTCCAGGAAAATGTTGAAGAGTGAAGTTGACAGTATACATCCCTGTCAGACTCCAACTCTTGTTCAAAACCAATCTCCTCTGCTGCCATTGATGAGGACAGCACTGGTGGCTTTGTCATAGAGGTACTCGACAACCTGCACCAGGTTTTAGCTGATGTTGTACTTCCTCATAGTTGCCCAAAAGGCTGCATGACATACCCTATCAAAGGCCTTTTTGAAATCTATAAAGATGTAGTATAGATTCTGCTGGTGCTGAAGGTATTTCTCGCAAAGGAGTCTGAGATTGAAGATTTGTTCTGTGGTTCTCCTTCCTGCTCGGAAGCCTGCCTGCTCTTAGCAATAATTTTCTCTGCTTGAGGCTTTAGTCTGTTGAGAATTTATCTTCAGCATGACTTTGCTCGGGTGACTGATCAAACTGATGGTTCTGTAGTTTTGGCATAGCTGTAGGTTTCCTTTCTTGGGGAGGACGATGACCAAGGATAGAGTCCATGTGGTGGGCCATTTTCCTGTCTGCCATATCTTGTTGCAGATTGTTGTTAGGACTGTGACTATATCTTTTCCTCCTGCTTGAATGAGCTCTGCTGGTATATTGTCAATGCTGGCTGACTTTCCTTTCTTTAGTGACTTAACTGCAATTTCTACTTCTTCATGAAGAATGGGGTATCATCAATTTCTTCTGCCTGAGGGCAATTTAGTACTGCTGGATCTCCTTGGGTCTTATGATTGTACAATTCTGAGCAGTATTCTGTCCATTGCTTGATCTTCTCTGAGGCATTTTCTTGATTTGTCTTGGATGGTGGTAGTTTTCCCTCGTTTATGGGTTGTGAGATCTTTCACCAGTTGATATGCCACTTTGCTGTCATTTCTACTCAGACTGTCTTCGATTTTGCAGCATTGTCTTTCTATCCATGATTCCTTTGCATTTTTCATGCTTTTCCTGATCATGTTGTTTATCTCTCTGTATTTTCTAGCTCCTTCATTATCTCTTTTTCCCTTTTTGAGTTCTCTTCTTTTGTTGCATAGTTCAAGGACATCTGTCGTGACCCAGGGTTTCTTTGTTCAACAATATTTGCCAATGATCTCGCTAGCTGTGCTAGTCACAGCTGTGTTGAATGTGGATGTTAAGGACTCTAGGTCAGTGTCTTGGCTGTCCAGGGTTATCAAGGGTGCAAATTTACCACCTATCATTGCTTGGAAGGCTTCTGTGACTTTTGGATCTTTCAATTTTTCATGGTCAAATCTGATTCTTGGTTGGTTAGGCTTTTTGATCATTTTCACATGGAGGTGAAACGTTGTCAATAAATCATGGTCACTTCCAATATCTGCTCCTGGAAAACTTCGTGTTCTGGCGAAGCCCAAATAGCAATGTGTAATTTAAAATAATTACAAAAATTACTGTATTGGCCAGAAAGTCTAACCAGGTCATCCACTTATGACCATGATGAAGGGTGCAAATGTTGATAACTCTGAAGTTGAATAGAATTTCTGCTGTAACGTTAAACAGATTTGGGGTTTGACATACAGGTATACTAATATATGGAAGGACGGCAGCAAATAATATGGCCACTTCTGTTATAATTAGGGGACCAGCTTGAAGAGGAGACCACTTAATACTTGCATCAAAGTAGTCAAGAGTACTTTAAAGTTGTTAGAACTTGAACAATTAAGAGATAAATAAGTCGGTTTAACAAAGAAAATATAGTTTGTGCAATCCTTGATAGGATCCTATCTACATACCTTTATCCATCGGTACACACAAACTATAATTAGGTGTGTACAAGTTTTTGACATTTTCCAGTAACAAAATTATATTTTATAGAAAATTTAGGTATCTGTATTATTTATCATCCCTACAGTAAATGTTTCCTTGTCAAGTGATGATAAATTGCCATATAACTCTCTTACAAAGTGGTCCTGTTAAAAAGAACAACAGGCCCAGATCTGCTGTTAAATAATGCACTGCCAGATCAAGATTTATATTGTTTGTTCTACTGATTAGTCCTTATAAACTCCATATAAAATATTGCATTAGCATTACCTCATGGTAGATGTGAGTTTATGGTGCAGTTGGACCTGACTTGAAAATGAGCATGGAGGACATTGAATTTAGCCTCTCCAAGATTGATAGCTAATCCAGAAATATTCAATTTAATAAAAATTTATTAAGTTCTTACTTTCTATCCATCCTGCATGCAAGTAAAAATAAATATTCAACTGATGACAGTTAATGCCATTAAATAGGGTTTCATTATCACTAGGATCTTGTTCCTTTCAATACATCTAATCTACCTACACACATTCAAGATTGAGTTACCTCCCTTAGTCCATATTCTTCTTGCATAACTGTTAGAAAACTGATTACTAGATGCTTTCACTTGATAAATCCTACTTTGTTAGCAAAGATTTTAATTTGTATGACTGATTATATGGTATTGTAAACCATGAAATAGTAATATAGAAAAGAATGAACACTTGTGGCAGCAGCAATTAAGTAATTAAATGCAATTAGCCAGACACACATATATATATTATCACAGAGATATCTGCTCAAAAAATTTTGCCTAATTTGTGTGGGAGCAGATTACATGTTTTTTTTAGAAAATCTGAGGCAAAGAAACCCTCAGTTTGATATTTTGAAGATGTTAGTACTTTCTTTGTTGTATTATTTTCCTGCTTACAATCAAAATATACTCCAAATATAAACTACCAAAATATTTGTATAATTAATAATTGGAAATTTTGACACTCCACTGTTATTCTTACCTTTTTGATAAAATATACTTGTATACCCCTTCTCTGTAAATGGTACGTTCCATACAGCCAGTACTTGATGCTGCTGAGCTTGTAACTGGGTCAATTATGAAATTTATGGGAGGTGCTGATGTAGACACTGTACATATGAATAAATCACTGATGTTTGAGAGAGGATTTACATTAATGCTGTACTATGCAGTTGATTTGTCCTTTAATTGGTATTGTCATGGTAAATTTAAACTGTATAGGTTTATTGATGCATGTATGTTAATGTAACAATTTTGTCTGTAGTGACATTATGCTTATCTTTAGCTCATAAAACTTCTGGTTACATTACTCAAAAGAAAATCGTCCAGACTTACTTGTCTTTTTCACCTATCAAGTAGCCCCTTAAAAAATCTTAAGATTAATGCAGACGAATACAACTTTGCATATTGTGATGAAAAACAATTTATTCTTCTCCTGGAACTGCATCTTAAAGTAACTGTAAGTGGTTACCAAAAAGGTACTGACCTACATTTTAATATACTGTTGTATATATTGTTCCATCACATGGCAGGGCTGGATCAGAGGGGGGATTCCCAACCCACCCAACCAGCTTAAAAAAAGAAGCAAAAAACCATACACACAAACATAGTCATTGTCACTTGAAATTTGACCATGTTCTTGAACATGTTTATTGAGTATTATGCACACATTGAGTAAATATACACAGACTTTTGCTTTTGGTGTGCTTTCAAGGAAAGTCAGGGCCCTTTTGAAATTTTGGACCCCCTCCCCTCCCCAAACACTTGACCTGATCCAGCCCTGACATGATCAACCTCAAGTCCACAGTACATATATAGAATCTGATGAACACTGATGGCATAGGATAAGAACCATATCAATCTATCATACTTGTACATGTATTAAGTTGTATATATGAACTAATTCAAATACACATTACATTAATACACATATTATAAGAATGTTCTCAAGCTTAGTTTTTTTATGCATTTGTAATTTGCTTGAATCTGTCGTCTCAGTTGTTTTATGTGTATGTATGTGTGAAACATTGCCTGCATGCTTGTTTTACATTTATAACAAATATCTGTAAATTTATTATCTCACTAGTAACTAGTAGCAAAAATTCTGTGTCTTTAGTAACACATATTTTTGTCCCTGAGACCTTGATCTTTAACATTTTGAGCTTGGGTGTTTCATCTATTGAACTTTTGTAAAAAAAAATCTGATATGATATAACCACTTTAAAAAACTCTTGACAATTTACAATAAAAGTGTTTTTTTTAATTAAAAAAGTCATTGCGTGGCCTTGGCCTTTGACGCTTCAATTATCAATCCCAAACGAAGCTCCATGCACATGATTGATCTGATTAAAAATCTAATGCCTGTTCAAACATAATCTCAAAAGAAAAAACTTGAAGCAACTGACAGTGTTGACCAAGATCTTTGACTTTTAACTTCCAAATCCTTAGAGATGTTCTATATACCATAGTAAACTTCTAAACCATGCAATATTCCATAGTAAACTTCTAAACCATGCAATATTCCATAGTAAACTTCTAAACCATGTGATGTCACCTAGTAAACTTATAAAACCATTACAAATTCCATAGTAAATTTCTAAACCATGCATAAAGTTGATGCTGCCAGATCCAGAATCTTCAAGCATTGACCACCTACCTACAATTAAATGATTGCCCCATTACCTTGACCTTTGATCTTCAGGAATGTTACTCCCTGACAACCACAGTGCAGTATGAGCAAATGATGATGCAAGTAACAATATCTTTGCTTCAGAATCCTTTAGCAAATGTTTTATTTCAACTATATAATCAAATAATGTTCAATCTGTCCACTTCTACACAATCAAACTAGAAATAGCATGGATTGCTGCTGATAATAAGTGATGTTCAAATAAATTTATATACAAAACATCAATCCACTGCGATCTTTCATTAAAAAATTTAACATGAATGTAATGGTGCAAGGAATAGTTCAGTCACTAAATTCAATAACTCTTTATTTATGCTATTACTGAGGGATTTATGGTAATCCATTGACACAAGTAGGAGCATATTGACCTTTTAAAAACCTATCAAAATCAACACCAGCCGACAGACAGTGTGACTACACTTTACCTTATTCTTGTATATGCGTATGATACAATCTGCCCATGTGAGAACGCGATCTGGACTAAGCCTATCCCACTTGAATGCACTCATTGACACTGTTGATGATATGATGTTTATGACATCATGACATTCTGCAATGTATCAGGTATTTTTAATAATGAAAAAAAAAACACATTTTGGCATGAATTAATTTGCTATGCCCTTTTTAATGATGTGAAAATATGTTACATAATATCGCGAAAGCAATATGTAATAATATTCCATCTTTGCATCCAAAATATTTTCTAGTGAGAAATGAGAAGAAAAAAAATCCATCATATATATTGATGTGGGACAGAAATTCTAACCTCAGGATCAGAATTTGTGAGCAGGAACTTGGCAGAGCCTCGTTTCTGTCCACAATTCTTACCCTTTGATGGGATTTCCCTATTCCACAGCTGTGTTTATGAGAGATTATAATATCTTTTGCCTTGTGCAATATTGGTCACATGAGGTCCAAAAACAACTGAACGAAAATTTGGCAAATGCAACTATTTTGTAAAAAAAAGAATGTTTTGAATTTTTTGCCATGTTTAACAAAAACGTGTTGTTAATAGTGTTAAATTCGTAACAACGTTACTCAGGAATTTCCATACATTCCTTACTGATGGAAACTACCGAAGTACCAGTACATTGAGAAAGTACCATGTTACATACCACCAGCAAAATATACCATGGTATACTAGTAATAACGTACACCTCTACTTTTTACAGATGCATGTTTAAGCTGAATTTGGCTGACCGAATTGTACTGATAAAATAGAAGTTATACTTCACCACTTGGGTAATACATAATTTGATAAAGTTCAAAATATTTGTTGGAGCATGAGGGAAGAGTCAAGAGATTAGATTCTTTACAGTTCTGACTAGCAGTCTCCATGAAATGCTCCTGCCTAGAATTGTCATCACACATTCTATTACTTATACTGGCAAGTTGATAATTTATGATTATTTCCAGAGGAAGGGGAAAAAACTTTTTTTTTTTTCAAATACAAATGAACTAAAGTTTTAGACCCAGAGGGCAAATATCTTAGACCCACAATTTCCTCCTCCGTTCTTTCATTATCAAATGTACTAAACAAAAATGATGACCTTCCATACTGACAGAATGCAGACCATTTTCATGCATGTGGATGAACTACATTTTCATGGTCTGCCATAGCAATACAGACAAAAATCCTGGCCTAGTCTTGCAATGTTATGTTTGGAAACATTCATAAAGTTATCTATTCGACAATGAGGATTACCTGCTGGCCTTTGTGACCTTGATCTTGGAACTCTGGCTTGTCTCCCTTGTTGATAGGGAATCATCTTTGTCCATTTCTGAACTTTGGCATTGATTGTATATTATCTCATCTTAGTAGGGTAGGAATAGATGTTTCACAAACTGATGGACCCACATGACCCTGACTTAAACAAGTTGATTCATCTCTTTCTTGCACTGTCTTAGATGAGATTGCAAGCCAGATTTGATGGCAGTCTATGTTAGGAAAAAATACATTACAATTTTTTAAAAATTGCAGAACATCAGTGGCCTTGAATAATTACCTTTTATCCAGTTCATTGCAAAACTGTTGAAAGTTTTTGCAGTTTCCTGACAATCCCTATCCATGCAATGAGGAGAAAAAAAAAGTTTTCAGATAAATTCAAAGTATAACCATTTTAACAATTTTACCAATTAGTTTTTGCAACTTTGCTCTTTGACTTCCTTATAGATGGAAATCATTTATTTATGATGCACTGGCAAATTACATCATCTGGTCTATGCAGTATCTCATTTTCTATGAGATTTTTTGGTCACTGCACGACCGTTGTTGGGTTACTATGTAGTACCATTTATTCTCGCTTATAAGATGAGTCCAACTGCAAGCTGCACAGACCCAGATCTGCCATCACAAAATGCACCAGATGATCTGGGTCTGTGCAATTTGTTAGGAGAAATCAGTTGAACAAACAACATAGACCCTGATCTGCAGGCACATTACGTTATGGCAGATCAGGATCTTTGTTATTTGCAGTTTGGCTCGACTTGTAAGCAAGTATATATGGTATATTAAGGCTTGCACAATGACAAATTGGTCATGCTAATTGGTATGTAGGCTAGTGTGTCATGGTGATTCCAGTGCAAAGACCAGTAATGATTTAAGTGCTACTGGCTGGCTGTTCAAGTGGAATATGGTTTGCAACTTCCTACATCACTTGCCGCTGTCTAGCACTTGCCATCCTGGTGATGAATCTGATCCAGATTTTGCCTACTTAAAATTTCTTCATAAAAAAGACATCTACACAATTGTGCAAGTAATTGATTTCCCCTACCATATTGATAAAAAAGGTGGTCAAGAGCCCCTTGAAGGGATGGATGCTCAACTGTCCAGAAAGAATTTCCAGGAATTCAAGATTAGACTTTTTAACTGCCAAGTATTGAGACCATCTCTGATATTCATATTCTGGTGCAAGAACATTTTCAAATTAGCCACCTTGGCAATCATTTTGGATGAAAGATGCTAGACACCACAGAAGATTACTGTGTTGGTATCACCATCCATTCAGGAGAATTAGTGACAACATTTTCAATATGTTGTGACAGCAATATTTGAGGTCAGATAAGTACCATTTTCATTCAGAACCAGCTAAAGTATTCCTCTGCTGAAAATCCCCTGTAAATATGACTTTCCTGTTGGAGGAATAGCAATAACAAGATTTTCAAGTTGGCTGTCATAGTGGCCATACTCAGTGTCAGATCAGCACCATTTTCATTTAGGAGTCTTCAGGTGAAAACCCAATGTTGATGGGACTTTCCTTCAAAGAGTTGTAATGAACAAAATTTAAAGTCGACTGTGTTGTGGCTATATTGGATATCAGATCAGCACAATTTTTATTTAAGACCAACTATACACCATACCAATTCTTCTTGTGAAATTCCCATGTCAATATGACTTTTCATTCAGAAGGAATAGCAAAACAAGATTTTCAAGATGGCTGCTGTGGTGGCTATATTGATCATCAGAATGGCAAGATTTTCATTTAGGACCAACTAGACATAAATCTTCTAGTGAAAACCCCATGTTGATATGACTCTATTCTATTGGAGTAACAGTAACAAGATTTTGAAGTTTTGTATTCCTATTGATATTGGATTCCAGGTGGCACCATTTCTGTTCAGGACCAACCAGACATCACAAGAAGTCGAGAAAACCTCATGCCAATATGATTTTCTGTTCAGCAGTAGTGATAACGAGATTTTAAAATTTTTATGGCAATCTCCGAAGTAATTTAGGAGGAGTGGTGATAACAAACTTATGCTAATGGATGGAGGAATGTACCCATCCCAGCTCTTATGGTCTATGACCAGTAAATCTAAAAAAGACAAAAACAAAACAAACATAAATACAACAGCATCTAACCAGTCTGATCAGCTAAAGGATCAAGCAAATAATTTTGAGATATCAATAGTTTGGATGAATGCAGTTCAATTATAAACTGTTGGTCTGGACTTAAAAAATAGGTTCAAGTGCTCCAGGATATTCATGTCATTTGTGTTCAATCCAATGAAATTTTATTTATGTAACTTTATAAAACTTTCCATGCTTATCATAAGATTCCCCACCCACCCACTCTCTCTTTCTCTCTCTTGTACTTATACCAACTTTTAAAAAGTTTTGATCAAAACAAAATGGAAGGACATACATCGCAGCAAAAACCTTACACACTTGTTGTGCTCTATATTAAAATTAAAACTGCACTCCAGTTTACAAACTAAATGATGAAGATGAGAGTGAACAAGGTAGAGTACAAAATATAAATATAAAAAGTAATCTTAGATGTACATGTACTATATAAATATCTTGGAAGACATGTTGAGATATCGCATCACTTTAGGAATTGTTATTATTCTCCAAATGAATGAATGAATGAACAAGTGAATAAACAGAGACAGTATATAATCAGTCACTATGTTATTCAAAATGAAAACTATGCAAAGAATGCCACCATCATTAATAATAACTACAACTGCAACTATCATAACAAGAATAATCATCATCATCATCATTATCATCATCATCATTACTTCAAATAACAAAAATAATCATGCAAGTTACCAAGGTAAATCAACAGGTGTACATTTGATGTAACCTGCTTAAATAGTTATGAAAATGAAAGATAAAAATTGAATGAGTTATGAGAAGTTCCTGATCATATTAACTACTTGGTATACTTTGGCAGCCGTTGATATTATTTGTGTACTTGAGATGACTAACAGTATCCAACACTGCTTATTAATCCATTCATCTTTTCATCCACTTATTATTGTTCTGAGGACATTGGTGATGGTGATATCACTAAGATATTCTTTAAGTAAATACTAACTTTCCTTTATTGTAAGGCTATATGTCATTCAATAATTAATAATACAGTCAAATTTTATCATTAATAGAAAAGAACTCTCATTTTAAATGTCAAATATAACGAAACAAAAGCTGATTTATTACCTCTGACTGGGAGAAAGTACACATATCTAAACATTCACTTCATCTTGCTTGCATCTGTCAAATTAAGTTGATGGCTGCCAAGTCATCCCGTTTGTTATATAAACTTGACCAAAAGTTTCATAAAAAATCACCAATAAAGGTGCCCATCTTTAGCAGACTGTAAAATTCAAACTCCTAATTATCAGTCCAACTCAAAATACTAATTATCAGTTCAAATAAAATTTCTAATTATCAGTGAAAATCAATCTCCTAATTATCAGTCATAGTAAGAGACCATTGGTGGAATTAAGTCTGTTTAGGGCACCCTCCTGCTTTAACAGAGTTACCATATGCACTCACTTATGAGTTGGATCCAGCTGCAAACTGCACAGATCCAGATTTGCCATTGCATAATGCACTGGCAGATCTGGGTCTATGTAGTTTACTGGCAGCAATCAGTAGAAAAAACATAGACCCTGATCTGCATACACATTATGTGATGGCAGTTCAGGGTCTATGTTGTTTGCAGATGGACTTGGCTTGTATGCAAGTCTCATGGTACCAATCCTCTCTCTAAAAATTCATGATGTTGAATTGATTGGTTATTATCCAGGGACATATGTCACATATATGTATAGATCTCTGTCTGATTGGTCAGTTGGTTTTGAACTTTATCACATAATTGGCTATATTATGCTGAGAAAATGGAAGCTAGGTGCCTTTTTCAAGGATACACAGAGGCAACCAACAAATTCTGATTTGAATGGGTATCAAGCCTACAATCATCTGATTTTGACTCTGACACTCCCTGAACTTAGACTCAAGAGAATTACTTGAATTGTGCCAGCCAGACCATACAAGCAAACTAAGCAGTTTCCTAGGGCACAAGGCTTTAAGGGGAACATGTATGTGGCGGGGAGGCCATAGTTTGCCTAGGTTGCCAAAAACCTTTGGTTCAGCCCAGGTTTTAATGATAGCAGTGAATGCCACATTCTCCCAATGAGGTGTACACAATAACATCCACAATCCTTCTGTCCATATAATAATTCTGTATCCTCTTAAACCGCTTCTTGAAAAATGATGAAACTTTATTTTCTTGTTAAATTTGAATCCTTTATTGCCACTAAATGTACAATAATTATATTTGAAATAAAGTCATCTTGATTCATATTTATTGTCTTCTAAATCATATATCAAGTGTCCAGTATGTTTATACTTTTAAAATAAAATGACAAGAAATGATAAATGTAATTAAGTTAAGGTACTATAGATTTACAGAATTTAGTGTGAAGTTTTTCAATGGTTCTTTCTATGTCAAATAAAAGAATATATTTAGAGAGCAGTTTGTGTGAAAATACCTTTGAAGTTAATTATACAGTCAGAAAAAAAATTATAATCCTCTTATGGTGAGGACATTTCCTTAAAGCATGAGCTTGTGGTCTGTTTTGAGGGGGTTGGCGGTTTGGAATAACCTTAACTTTAATATTGACTTTAAGGTGCCAATTTTGGCAGTACATACTTAGAACATCATGTGCAACTAGAGCTCATGGGTCAAATCCAGCCTGGCTTTATCCGCTTATTTGTATCATTGGGTGTGGTTTTAAAAATCACTTATCCAACATGTGCCCTGAAGGAAGTTGCACATGCATGACTCAGAAAATGTACTCAAACAAGTTTGTAAGCTCTCTGGTGTGTTTGAACAAATAACCATGTCATGTGCCCATAAATGATGAGTAACTTTAAAAGTGTTGGTTGAATGTTGGAGGCTGACAATGAAGTTCAGCTCATTCAGGAAAATAATAGAGAATATGTGGCTTTGATTATTTCCCTTGTTTATATCAATATTGTCACAAAAACTATTTGTAGTTTGAGTATTAAATTTGATATTATTTTAGTTATAGGTTTATTCAATGGCAAAACATCTTCACAAGGGGCATAGGTTTTGACTGCCTCCCTTAAGGTCCCTCAGAGAAATCAATTACAGTGGCATTTTAAAAATATTTTTTACTAAGCTTTTACGCATGCAGTTATAACAGGAAGGGGGAAGATAAATGATGTGTTATAGATTTCAGGTTATGACCAATGGATCACTATTCTGGGATGAGCAATTAAAATGACAACATACTGTATTTCCAGGTACAGTGAAATATTATGTTTGTTCACAGAGATTTATTATCATGGTATATTTGTATTAGCAGTTCAAAAATCCAGAGGGGCCCCGAGTGGCTGAGTGGTCTAAAGTGTTTTCCGTTACGGATCACTGCCATCTCACCTCTGTCTGCATGGGTTCAAGTCTACAATTTGGCGAATGTGGATATGTGAGAAAGCTTGCCAGTAGCTTCTCGTGGGTTGGAGGTTCTTTCCGGGAATTTCCCGGTTTCTTCCTCCACCATTAATACTGGCCGCCATGTATAGCCTATCTTGTGCTGAAAAATGGCGTTAAGCCCCACAACAACAACAACAACAACAACAAAAATCTAGATGGATGATTTCAGTAAATGCGGGGTGGATGGGGGTGGGGGTGGGGGTGTTTAATGACACATCAGCACAATCCTGACTATATAGTGCATAGTAAGGCATATAATAAAAATGAAAGGCAAATATGGCTTAAATCCTCAAAATACAAAAATCAACCACAATGTTTCTAAATGCTCAAGGCCATCTTTGTTGGGGATTCATCATGGGATGCATTCTGAGGCTAAATGGTTGCCCGCTTTAGTTGTCTCTTGTGACATGTAGGGGGGCACATCAGGCCTCCCCACATCCCTAATCACGTTTGGGGAGGGGAGAAAAGTAGCTATAGTATCTTCTTGATAGCATGGATGGCAAACATAGCTACTAATAATAATAATAATAATAATAATAATACATGTAATAATAATAATAATAATAATAATAATAATAATAATAATAATACATGTAATAATAATAATAATAATAATTTTTTGTCATTGGACCACAAGATCTTATATTCGATTTGCTGATGCACAGATGATAGTAAATCTGAGTCTCTCGTGTTAACAACTGGCTTTGTCTTGTACATTAGAAGGTCTGAGAGCTGACTACAAAAAAATTTATGCTGATCTGACTCCAATATTAACATTTTTTGAGGGATGTTGAAAATAAGGCAGCCAAAAATAATCTCCACAGATAAACTGTGCACATAGAGTTCAGTCTCCATTCATAAACAGGAAGTAACATAGTGGTTCCAATATGTGCATACCTTTACTTTCAAACACTGAGTTCTCAACAAGAAAACAAACTTAATTAATGCTCCAGAAACAAAACCCCATCTTTGTAAATAGGTATATTGTCCCATTAAGACTTTCAAGACTTTGATAGTTAATACAGATTAGTATGGATATACTGACAAGTCAAATTCTACCTGCACCCTCAACTTGTACCTGTCTACAGGTACGCACAATTTGTAATTGTGGGTGAGAGTGAGTCATGCACAGGAAACTTGTTGTATAAATCCATCAGAAATATCCAAGCCCATATCCAAACCAAGGAAGAATATAGACATACCATATACACCAACTTAGTACCTAAACCCAGGACAAAATGAAAAGAAGAAGAAAAAACAAAAGAGAACTAAAATTAAATGTAGCACTGCATCACATGCTCTGCATAGAAGCCTGTTCCTTCAGGAAATTCATTGGCTCTACCCCGACAGATCTGTCAAGTAGTGAAGCAGTCATCAGATGAATTTTAAAGGAATATTTACTTGGTTTGGTGTTTTATGGCACAAACAGCAACACAAGTGTGTTATTTAGTGCTGAGCCAATTGGAGGAAAGTGTCCTGCCCAATGTCACACCAAGGTAGACGATCCAAGCTGATCCAAAGGAGGATTTGAACTTGCACCTTTCTGGTTGTGAGTCCAGCATGCTTACCACCAAGCCAACACAGCTTCATACTGGAAAAGAAAGTTGTATACAAATGGGAGCACTATATGACTGGTGTCTACTGGACTATGACTTTTATCAGATCTTGCACCTAAAGTTGCAGCCATTTACAAATAGATACACAATTACACTAATCAATACAGGGTGGTAATTGAAACACATAATTTAGGAAAGAAAACTAAATCTTTAAAACGACAACCCAAATAATGCTTTCAAGTTGAATTTCAGATGATAGCTAATGTTCATTGTTCTAGAGCCAAACAGTTGCACAAAACAAAATATGCAAATTTTAAACTTGAAGGACAATAACTCTATCCAAAGCAAAGGGAACTATTGGTATTAAATAGCAAAATACACAATGTCATCAAAAATATATTGAATGCATAAAGAGCAATGTAGTTTAAAAAATGTAGACTAATGAGCAATGCAAAAGCTTTAGGGGCCTGTTCGACATGACAGAAGAAGGGAGATAACACCATCTTTGTGAAAAGGGCCTGTTATATGGTGTGAAATAAGAGCTTTTATTTTCGATTGGGCCATCTCTTGTAATTAGAAACATATGGCAACTGATGCTGCCAACACTAAGAGTAAGAAGAAATGAATGGAAGATTGGCTTCCTTGGTTTAATTTCCCACCTGTTGAGAATACAGCCCTGTATCTAATTCTGTACCAGTCTGATCAGTCAACAGGTATATATATATCTACCATAGATAGGAAATTGCATACAAACATTACATGATTTATATTTTACAAAAAATACGAGTTTCAGTTTACTTTATCATCAGACTGGAATCCACATTTTATGTTCTTGGCATTTTATGCAAATTAAACTTTTGGTAAGTACAATAACACATTTTTGTCATATTAAAAAATGCCAGGATTCATTTGGCTGATCATCCATTCCCAAAAGTTTTTTTCCCTCACAAACAAGCTGCATTCAGGAAAATTGTAAGACATTAAAATATTACAGTACACCTCATTATAACATTGTCCATTGGTCTTATAGTGATGCTTCATTATAATGAATTACATTATACAGTACACCCCATTATAACACTGTCCATTAGTCTTATAGTGAGACTTCCTTATAATGAATAACATTATACAGCACACCTCATTATAACACTGTCTGTAGGAGTTAGAGACTCCTTAAAATGAAGTACATTATCCATATAATTTTACTGCCACATGGTGATATGGGATCCATGACCATAACTGCCTTATAACAGGAAGTGTGTTATAATTAAAGGCCTTATAGTGAGGAGTGCTGTACAAGTTAAGCATTTTGGAGGAGTTTAAGAAAAATCCACCAGTTACGTATAGTACACAAAATTGTCTTACCATTTATACTTATTTATAAGTTGAGTACAGCTTAAAACTGCATAGACCCAGGTCTGCCATCGCATAATGCACCAGCAGATATGGTTTATTCAGTTTATTAGGAGTAATCAGTAGAACAAATAATAAAAACCCTAATCTGCCAGCATTAATGTGATGGCAGATCATTGTCTATGTTGTTTGCAGTTGATCTCAACTTGTAATCAGATTTATACATGCCTCATTACAATGTTGTTGAAGGGAGCCTTCAAAATATACCATGATACATGCAAGGTTGTCTTATACTAGGATAAATGTACCTCTACCAGTATAATGGAATTCATGAACATAGTTATGTTATATTTTGGACTGTATTAACTGTTTTATAGCAAGTGACCACTGTACAACACTCTCCATGCTGGTACATCATGGAGTGACCACTGTACAACACTCCATGCTGGTACATCATGCAGTGACCATTGTACAACATTCTCCATGCTGGTACATCATAGTGACCACTGTACAACACTCTCCATGCTGGTACATCATGCAGTGACCATTGTACAACATTCTCCATGCTAGTACATCATGGAGTGACCACTGTACAACACTCATCTTGCTAGGACATCATGGAAAGACCACTTTACAATACTCCATGCTAGTGCATCATGCAGTGACTACTGTACAGCACTCTCCATGCTAGTACATCATGGTGTGACCACTGTACAACACTAATTTTGCTAGGACATCATGGAATGACTACTTTACAACACTCCATGCTTGTACATCATGGAGTGACTACTGTACAGCACTCCATGCTAGTACATCATGGTGTGACCACTGTACAACACTCATCTTGCTAGGACATCATGGAATGACCACTTTACAACACTCCATGCTAGTACATCATGGAGTGACTGCTGTACAGCACTCTCCATGCTTAGTACATCATGGAGTGACCACTTTATAACACTCATCTTTCTAGTACATCATGAGAGTGACCACTGTACAACATTTTCCAAGCTTAGTACATCATGGAATGACCACTATACAATACTCACCATGCTAGTACATCATGGAGTGACCACTGTACAACACTCTCCATGCTAGTACAACATGTAAGAGTAATTCTTTTCTATTTCTTCCTTCTGTAAGGGGTGGCATAAAAGGTATTTCATAGATAAATGGTGTCTTAAAACAAAAATGACTGACCATTAGAAATAAGTAGTTCTATGATACAATGTTTTATGTACCTCAGTTGATCTTCTGGATAAAAATTATCCGTAACCTTGGTCAATTTCATTTCTCGCTTGTTTTTAAAATTATACTTTATGCTTTAAGGGAAGAAATTCTTGAGACAATATCAAGCAATGTTGTTATTATTTGTTTAGAATATAAAGATGATGACAAGATAGCCATATCACTATCAACATATACAGAAATTTTGATGAGGACAAATGTTCTAATAATCTTAATTCTATATCAAATTATTAAAAGCTCTGGAAGATGATCCTGATGCTAGGATAAAATTCTTGATTGAAGAAATAGTGGATACACATGCTCCCCTTAGAATTCATGGTGTAAAATATTAGACACAACTCTTAGCTCCAACTCTTAGGCAGATTGTCAATATGTGCACCTCCAAGTCAATCTGTGCATTTCCAAGTCAGTCTGTGCATCTCCAAGTCAATCCATCCTAACACATGGAGACAGGCAAAAGTTACAAATCTTTACAAAGGTAGTCAGATGGACAATTACAGAATCATTTCTGGATAATTAAGACTATCATATAAACTCACTTATAAGATAAGTCAAACTTCAAGCTGCACTGCTGTTACATGATGCAATGGCAGATCTGGTTCTGTGATTGTTAGGAGTAATTGGTAGAACAACAACATAGACACTGATCTGTAGGCATGCTATGATACATCAGGATCTTTGTTGTTTGCATTTTGACCCAACTTATAATAAGTGAGTATATATAGTAATCTCTGGACAATTACAGACCAATCCTTGGATAATTAAAGATTAATCTCTGGAAAATTACAGACCAATCTCTGGACAATTACAGACCAATCCTTGGACAATTAAAAATTAATTTCTGGACAATTACAGACCAATCTCTGGACAATTACAGACTAATGTAAGACAATTACAGAACACTCTCTGGACTACCTTTACTATATGCAAATCCTGATAAAACATGTTTATGATAATTTTTTTCTGTATTTGAATCAGTATGACTTTACAAGTAAAGCATTCTTGTGGAAATGTTTTATTTATATGAATGACGATTGGTTAAAAGCAATAAGTGAGCCCCATTATTGGTAGATGCTGTTTTGAAGACTTCCAGAATGCTTTTCATTCTGTTGATAGTTAAATTCTGAAAAAAAACACCTATGTATCATAGTTAAAAATGCATGTTTTGGTTTGAATCATATACAACTGAAAGAAGTCAAAAATACCTTTTAATGTATATCTTTCTAAAGAATAGGACATTATATATATGGGGTCCCTCTAGGGTCTATACTTGGTCCACTTTTGATTTTACAGGGCATGATATATAGGGCCCACCTAGGGCAAAATATGGGCTGCAAGCCAGATCTTGCCCATGACTTGTTTGTATCCCTTAATTTACATAATATAGTATGGCTTTAAAAATCAATTATCTGGCCCACCATGGAGGAAGTTGCCCATGTCTATATTTGACCCACTTTTGATTTTACTTGTTATCAATGACCTGCCAGTATATCTAGAGAAATCAAAGTGTGCAACCAATTTACTTGCACATGATACAACTTTTAATCAAACTTGAACTGAAACAGTAGTCATTAAATTCAACCAGAAAAAAAGCCCTGTGACAAATATCTTTATGGTGAAGAGTGAATGGCATGGTCTTAAATTTTCCATGTCGATTACAACTTAGCAAAGGAGGTGTTGAGTCAAGACAGATGAACTCAACATAATAATTTTGGTAATGAAATAATTTCAAGGTTGAAAAGGAAATTGTGTTGGCTGTAGCTATTTGGTACCATATGTACTCGCTTATAAATCAAGTCTAATTGCAAACTGCACAGACCCAGATCTGCCATTGCATGATTCAACGGCAGATCTGGATCTGTGCAGTTTGTTAGAAGTAATGAGTAGTACTAACAACATATACCCTGATCTGAGGGCGCATTATGCTATGGCAGATCAGGGTCTTTGTATTTTGCAGTTTGACTTGACTTATAAGCAAGTATAGATAGTAACAACCTGTCGTGGTTTGAGTACATTAATATGATCCTTAAATCTATGTCTGCTCCAAGTGCTTTGCTTGAAGGGTTTTGTCTGTAGATCAGTGTCTTATCCAAGTGTTTTGCTTGAAGGCTTTTGTCTGTAGATCAATGTCTGCTCTAAGTGCTTTGCTTGAAGGGTTTTGTCTGGAGATCAGTGTCTGCTCCAAGTGTTTTGCTTGAAGGATTTTGTCTGGAGATCAGTGACTGCACCAAGTGTTTTGCTTGAAGGGTTTTGTCCGTAGATCAATGTCTGCTCCAAGTGCTTTGCTTGAAGGGTTTTGTCTGTTATTCACTGTCTGCTCTGAATGCTTTGCTTGAAGGGTTTTGTCTGTAGATCAATGTATGCACCAAGTGTTTTGCTTGAAGGGTTTGTCTGGAGATCAGTGTCTGCTCCACATGTTTTGCTGGAAGGGTTTTGTCTGGAGATTAGTGTCTGCTCTAAGTGCTTTGCTTGAAGGGTTTTGTCTGGAGATCAGTGTCTGCTCTAAGTGCTTTGCTTGAAGGGTTTTGTCTGGAGATCAGTGTCTGCTCCAAGTGCTTTGCTTGAAGGGTTTTGTCTGGAGATCAATGTCTGCTCCAAGTGTTTTGCTTGAAGGGTTTGGTCTGTAGATTAGTGTCTGCTCTAAGTGCTTTGCTTGAAGGGTTTGTCTGGAGATCAATGTCTGCTCTAAGTGTTTTGCTTGAAGGGTTTGTCTGGAGATCAATGTCTGCTCTAAGTGTTTTGCTTGAAGAGTTTGTCTGGAGATCAATGTCTGCTCTAAGTGTTTTGCTTGAAGGCTTTTGTCTGGAGATCAGTGTCTGCTCCAAGTGTTTTGCTTGAAGGCTTTTGTCTGGAGATCAATGTCTGCTCCAAGTGCTTTGCTTGAAGGGTTTTGTCTGGAGATCAGTGTCTGCTCTGAGTGTTTTGCTTGAAGGGTTTGTCTGGAGATTAGTGTCTGCTCCAAGTGCTTTGCTTGAAGGGTTTGTCTGGAGATCATTGTCTGCTCTGAGTGTTTTGCTTCAAGGGTTTTGTCTGTAGATCAATGTCTGCTCTAAGTGCTTTGCTTGAAGGGTTTGTCTGGAGATTAGTGTCTGCTCCAAGTGTTTTGCTTGAAGGGTTTTGTCTGGAGATCAGTGTCTGCTCCAAGTGTTTTGCTTGAAGGGTTTTGTCTGTAGATCATTGTCTGCTCTAAGTGCTTTGCTTGAAGGGTTTGTCTGGAGATTAGTGTCTGCTCCAAGTGCTTTGCTTGAAGGATTTTATCTGGAGATCAATGTCTGCTCCAAGTGCTTTGCTTGAAGGATTTTGTCTGTAGATCAATGTCTGCTCTAAGTGTTTTGCTTGAAGGCTTTTGTCTGTAGAACAGTGTCTGCTCCAAGCGTTTTGCTTGAAGGGTTTTGTCTGTAGATCAGTGTCTGCTCCAAGCGTTTTGCTTGAAGGCTTTTGTCTGTAGAACAGTGTCTGCTCCAAGCGTTTTGCTTGAAGGGTTTTGTCTGTAGATCAGTGTCTGCTCTGAGTGCTTTGCTTGAAGGCTTTTGTCTCTAGATTAATGTGTAATGTTTTATAAAAGTTGTATTCTACAACATAATATGCAATTAAAACACTGGATGGATTGGTGCTTCATGCTTGCCTTGGATAGGATGATAAAAATTCATTAAAGGAGTCGAATTTTAAATATGTCATTTGACATCAAGCCCTCCTCTTTATTTAAAATCTGAAATTGCACCAATTCATCCAAGATTATTTTATCAAAATGCAAATGTTGCACATAAAGTTTATCTGTGTATCTGTCCATATATATGTATATATATATATATATATATATATATATATATATATATATGAGTGTGTGTGTGTGTGTGTGTGTGTGATATGTTATAGTTACATGATGATAAACTTAATCAGTCTTAGTATTTATGATCAGCCTCAGGCTTGGAATCAAATCCAGGAATCTCCTGAATAATGTATGAAATATACTGCTTGGAGATTGTCTCTATGTCAGAAAACAGGAGGCTTGGAATAAAATGCAGGAGATTCCTATACAATTTACACTGCTTCCTCTTTATGGTGCTTTAAAGGAGTCATGTGGCCCATGTTGTACTGGTAAGTGATGGAACATTATAATGAGGGATGTTCTAACAAGGTGGTATAATAATAATGAAGGATGGTCTAACAAGGTATTATAATAATGAGGGATGTTCTAATGAGATGTTATAATAATGAGGGATGCTCTAACATGGAGGTGTTATAATGAGGGATGTTCTAACATGGAGGTATTTATAATAATGCATAAGAATGTATAATTTGGGCATTTAGTGAAGCAAGAATTTATAAATGGTTCTCATTTGCCAAGAACTAAAATTATGTGAAATAATTCAACAGCAATAATAAAACAAAGATAAACAAATATGATGCCATACCCTTATTATAAGAACCAGTTGAATACCATACCCTTATTATAAGAACCAATTGAATACCATACCCTTATAATAAGAACCAATTTAATACCATACACTATTACAAGAAAAACTGCATTTTACTGAAAGCTGTACAAAAACGACAACTGTACATGTACAAGTATGTGAACATTAAACTAAAACAAGATTTGACGTGTATCCATACAGTTAATCAGATCTGAACTTACTGAACTTGTGTATTTGTCTGCCATCAAGCAATTCTTATGCTGAGCAAGGATATTAGCTCTACCTGAGTAATATTTTAGAAGAAAAAAAGCTAATTAAATTTGTAAATATTATTCTTTGCACCAGATCCCATTTCAATCCATCAAGATTGTCAAACATACTGAGCAGAAATGCACAATGAGATGTGGAGATATAAATACACTGTTATAGATATACATATATGGGCTGTGCACAATGAAGCTTGTATACATCAGTAGATACCATTGTACTTGCTTATAAGTCCAGTCCAACTGCAATCTGCACAGACCCAGATCTGCTTGCTCACTATGTGTCATTAGATCTGGGTCTTTGCAATTTGTTAGGAGTAATCAGTAGAACAAACAACATAAACACTGATATGCAGGCACATTATGCTATGGCAGATCAGGATCTTTGTTGTTTGCAGGTTGGATTGACTTATAAGTGAGTACAGATGGTAAGGCTTGGGCAATAAAAAAACAACCTGTCCAAATAACCCCCTTTCTTGAATCTTTCTACAACAGTATCAGTATTGCTTTGTATACCTACATGCTTTTAGATAATATTATCATCATGAATGGATCAAGTTTGGATCATTGTGTAAACTTACTTAACACCCAACAGTATAGAAACCTCTCCTCCTGGCCAATTTGTGGTTTGGCAGGGGAGTCAATATAACCACATAATATCATCATTATCATGCAGTACACATCCAAATGGAAGTAAACCATGTTTGTGTGCAAATTCCAGCCTTATCCTTAATTTAGTAAAAACTGAATAAAGTAAAATATAGGATGTCATTTCAAAAACTATCAGCATAGTTATTGATCCAACATTAACTTGCATGATGTGATTTATTGCATCAAATGGGGACTAAGTTCAATGATAGAATAGTACAACATACATCAGCAATTATGGTTATATACCAAATCACCACTTATTATCCACAGATTATGGAACCCTCTTTATGGTTCAGCAACAGAAGATTCACATTTCCATAATGCACCAAGTGCTCTAAGAACCAACTAGAAAATCATTAAATTACTGTACCAGTGTATACAGTCAGCATATGCTCTCTTTTCTTTGAGGTCATCATGTACCATATATACTTGCTTATAAGACAAGTCAAGCTGTAAAAAACAAAGATCCTAATCTGCTATCACATCATGTGCTTTCAGATCAGGGTCAATGTTAATGATACTGTACAAAGATGGAGGCTTATACCCTTTCATACCAGTTACTGGGAATCTTCAATATCCAAAACTTGTATGACCTTGAATGTCAATATAAAATACACTGAAATTCTGACACTGAAGTAGGTCACACAATCGGATTTCTCAAAGAACTGCATAGATAAACAAACAATATCATAAGTAAAGCAATATTTATTTAAAGATACACAAAATTATGTCATTATAACCAGAATTATACAGCATTCCCTCACTGTAAGGCCTGTCATTATAATACAGTTACTGTTATAAGGCAAATATAGGTCATGAATCCGATGTAATTTCATGATGCAAAATTATACATATAATGTACTTCATTATAAGACAGTCTCACTATAAGCATACACATGACAGAAGAGAGATGTTAGCTTAGTACAAATTTGGAGATTTGCAAAATTTGATCAGGAGTTTTGACTTCAAAAGAGAGGTAGCAGATTTTCAATGAGAATGGCAAATTTTTCATTGTGGCACATGTATTGACTTTCTTATCTCAATGAGTAGCTGTGTGTAGTTTTTGTTTATTGGTATGAGAACTTTTGCAAGATTTCCAGGAAACATTATTTTGACTAGATCTAAAAAATTATCTGCTACCATAATTGGGAGACTATATTTGGCTATAAAGCTAGCAGACAGTGTCTTGGCATGTATATATTTACCCACATTTGATGTAGATTCCACAAACATGAATATCAGTGATGGCATGTTTGTTGTCATGTTTAATACACTTTAATATGCTGCATGATGTGTAATGTCATTCTTGCCACCAGAGCAGATTTAAAATCAGCTTTACAGGAAGGGTAGAATGCATGTTTATGACCCTTTGAACTTGATTTCAACCACTAAAATTTCCATGTCCATCCTTCATTGAATTTGGTGTGATATTTCAGTTGCTTTTCTTTTAGCACAGATAAATAATGAATGCTTAGACATCTGGACAAACTTTAAACACCAAAGCAAAAACTGACCCCATTTTATGCTATTTGAGCTGTTTAGTAATCCAACCATAATCAGTTAATCTCTTGAATCCTTCTAATCAAACATTATAATCCACATCAACAAATTTCAAACACTGAAGCCAGCTGATCCTTCTGAAAAAATCAAAGCAATGGTAATTGTGTCATTCTGTGAGATATTAGGAACTAAATCATTGTGCCCAACTTAAACCTGTTGACAGTCACATTATCACAAGCAGTATTACTGTCAATATACTAGATATGGAACAAGGTGTGAAATAAATGAATGGAAAAACTAAAATTTGTCACTAATAATTTTGTGTACACAGGAGATTTCAGTGAGTGATGGAAAGGATGGGAGACACTTCTCATCTTGGGATGAAAACCCTCCCATCTGGAGGTTCATATATGTATAGAAGTATAAGGTTGTAAACTCTATGGGGTCCATGAACAGTGATATAAGGTATAAGGTACTTCATTATAAGGCAGTCTCACTATAAGGTGGTATACTCCATGGCTGCCATGGACAGTGTTATAATGTATAATGTACTTCATTGTAAGGCAGTCTTACTATAAGGTTTTATACTCTATGGCTGCCATGGACAGTGTTATAATGTATGATGTACTTCATTATAAGGCATGCTCACTATAAGGTGATACACTACATCACTGCCATGGACAGTGTTATAATGTATAATGTACTTCATTATAAGACAGTGTCACTGTAAGGTTTTATACTCCATGGCTGCCATGGATGGTGTTATAATGTATAATGTACTTCATTATAAGTCATTCTCACTATAAGGTGGTATACTCCATGACTGCCATGGACAGTGTTATAATGTATGATGTACTTCATTGTAAGACAGTCTTACTATAAGGTTTTATACTCCATGGCTGCCATGGACAGTGTTATAATGTATAATGTACTTCATTATAAGTCATTCTCACTATAAGGTGGTATACTCCATGGCTGCCATGGACAGTGTTATAATGTATAATGTACTTCATTATAAGGCAGTCTCACTATCAGGTGGTATACTTCATCACTGCCATGGACAGTGTTAAAATGACCAAATACTGTATTCTAACTTATATTTATGAATGATGAAATATAATACTTTATAACTCTGAAATCCTTAAACTACTAATTAAAACCACCTAAAAGACCCCCCCCCAATATAACTATAAAAGCAAGCATGATAAAAAGTCCTACAACAAAGATATTTTATTTTATTTGTAAAGTATGGATAATATTGTGATATATCACTGGGATTTATAATGTTTACATATCCTTAGATATATATTTTTGTTGTGTATGTTGCTATTTTCATCCGACAAATTAATTTAATTTCAAATCAATAATTCAAACAAATGAAAAGGCTAAATTTAAATTTATATTGAAGCATTTAAAGTTTCAAAAAATTTTTGAATAGATACAATCCTTCAAAATATGAATGTCATTCATTTGATTTTGAAATTTATAAAACATTAAAATTAATTCATGTACAAGTTTGATACTTTTGTTTTTGTTCTTGATAAAATTTGATGTGTTGATTGATTCTGCATGCCAAATAAGAAATTAAACTACTATGTATCTGCAAGACTCCATGGAAAGACAATATTACAAAATAACATGCTCTGCCTTTGGCAAGCATGGAAAAGAAATACAATACACAATGATGTGCAAGCCATAGGTATCATGTTTTGTACAGCCCTACATAGTTGTTTTCAAGGTATTTCAAACATTTACGAGGAGCTTTTTTTCCTACCAAAACTGAAGTTGTTCCACATGTCACTTTGTTTATCTTAACATGCTACTACAGCAAAGGGATGCAACTTGATCTGTTAACTAACTTTTTCATAGATCATTGGATCCAACTGATTTTATCCCATTTTATTTATTTATTATTGCTTGGAAATTCTTAAATAACAAAAATTATGAAATAAAAGAATCATAAATTGTATTTCATTTGAAAGTTTTCAATTCCCTGAGATAAATTAAAGGAGTCAGAGGAAAAGTCAAAGTTTTTCAAAAGTAATTCCTCAAATTCAAGGATTTTTCAAACCATACACTATGTATGTGTATATGCTTAATAGCACATACCTAAGCACAATAAAGGCTACAGTGTGTTCATTAAAACTGATGCTCTAAAACTGTAAAATTGAAGAACTGCAAAACAATTTGGGAAGATAAAATCCTTCCAAATAAATGTAAACATGAAGTACTGCAAGATATAAGAAGATGTTAAAATTCTGTAAATTGTATATAAAATATCAGAAAAAGTTGATGTGCAGTTAAACATCCACATATTCCTTAAGTTCAAGATTTATTTCTTTTGGGTTTTAATGGCACCTTTACCACTTTATTGGCTATATCATGCCAAGGAAATTGGAAATAAACGCCTTTCCCAAAGATATCCTGAAGCAGCTAAATTGGTCTGGCCTGGCTGGGTACTGAACCTGTGACTCCTGGATTATGAGTCTGATATGCTACTGACTGAACTACCCATGACTCACCTTAAGCCCAAGAACATTTTTAACTCCATAGCACTAGTGACTGAGCCACCCATGACTCCCCTTAAACCCAAGAACATTGTTTTTACTCTATAGCAGTAGTGACTGAGCTACCCATGACTCTCTTTAAGCCCAAGAACATTTTTTACTTTATAGCACTACTGACTGAGCTACCCATGACTCCTCTTAAGCCCAAGAACATTTTGTACTCCACAGCACTAGTGACTGGGTTACCCATGACTCCACTTAAGCCCAATAACATTTTTTGATCTATAGCATTATTGATTAATGCATCATTTTACAATAATGTCAATAAAGTCTACATACTTCTCAGGGATAAACTTTCAAGGCATCCATAGCTTGTTATGGGGAATGGGGTGGGAGTGAAGCTGCAGTACAATATACCACACCTTTTCAATGCTATCAATATCTGGACTACCAGTTTAACACCGTAGCTAAAGCAGTCATTTCTGCACCATGATATCCATCAGCGTCTTTGAGAACAGCAAGCTAACATGAATTCAGACCTTTCCCCTTCAAATCATTTTTCAGTGTCAATTATGAATGGTTTTCAAACTACTTCAGAAAAGTGCAGATATGTTGGTGGTCAGATCTGTTCCATTTACATTCAAAACCAGCGAAATTTTCCAAGAAGTGTTTCAGTCAAAGCTCAGTATCATGCCACCATTCATACAAGAGAGTAGCAATAACAAGATTTCTGACATGGCCACTTTTGTGTTATGTTGGAAGTCAGATGAGCACATTTTCATTCAGAAACAGATATATATATATAAAGTGTTTTGTGACAACCCCATATAATTTTTGATACAATTTGTTTAGTTTATGAAAGTAATAAACATTTCAGCACAACCATCCATTCAGAAGTAGTTGTAACATGATTTTTCACATCTAGGACAGCAAGACATCATATCAGCACCACTTTCATTTAGGACCAGCAAGATATCATAAGAGGTCCCATGTTGATATGACCATCAGTGTAGAGGCAGTAGTGTTTTGTACATCTATATCTTTTGTAATCCTGGTACATGATTTTATCTAATTTTTGTAATTTATATTCATGGCTGGAATTGTAGTGATTATCTCTAGTTAGAGTTTGCCTGCATGACTAGGGTCTGTTTTAGGAATATTAAGAGTGCAAAATTACATAGGATCTATCAATAGATGCTTATGCATGTGTTGACAATTACTAATAATAATCTTAATAATAAGACTTGTTGATGACTTTGGTTTAATTTCTCATTGGCTGGTGCAATTTGGATGGTTCTAGAAGAATTAAGTAATTTCCCATTGGATGGGCTAGGTCACATTAATAGGTATTTTGAAATATTTATTGAGTAGTATGATCTTTCACTTGAGGGTATGTTGTCATAATAGAAGGTATATAAGGAAAGAGCTCAGCAATCAGATTCATTCCTACTTTTGTGTAATTTCTTATGTTCCTGTGTAACATGGAGTCTGCAGACATGTTTTATTTTGTACTTTGATATTATTTGAGAAGAAAAACATTTGTTTCAACTGTTTTTGGATGTGACAGCAGATCTGGGTCTACACAGTTTGCAGTGGACTTGTCTTAAAAGCAAGTACAAATGGTAAGCTCTTCCGTTATACATGTACATGAATAACATGCAGAGCTAAAAAATATGGGGAATTTTATTATTGTTGTCAAGACTAGGAATGAAAAAAAGCTTCACCTGTGCTGTCAAATTCAACATAACTTTGAATAGTTACATTACGCGTCCCTTTCTTTGTCTATTGAATTTAAGTACAGAATCATGTTTTATGAAGACATGAAAACTGGCCATGAACTGAATGTCAAACCCGCCCCCGTACTTCAACAAATGATGACATTTATTAGGCAGACAAAACAAAGTGTATACTGAATGTATACCATATATAATTGCTTATTAAGTTGAGCTAACTGCCAACATAGACAGCAATCAGCTATAGCATAATGCACCAGCCAATAAAGGTTTGTTTTTTGATCTACAAATTACTCCTTAGAAACTGCATTATGAGATGGCAGATCTGGGTCTTTGCAGTTTGCAGTTGGATGTAATGTATAAGTGAGCATATATGGTACTTCAAATCTGAAGATGGCAGGATAAAATGTTATTGAAATAAAAGGAAAGAAAAAAACCTTTAATACTAGAGTTAGTCGAGGGTTTGGATGGATGTATGGACAGACAGACATGCACACCAAATGAATCACTCTCTCAAGCTTCTGCAGTGACATACTGTATATACTTGGTTATAAGTCGAGTCAAACTACAAAAAAACAAAGATGCTGATCTGCCATAGCATAATGTGCCTGCAGACCAGGATCTATGCTGTCTGTTTCACTCATTACTCCTAACAAGCTGCATAGACCCAGATCTGCTGGCACATTGATTATGCAATGGCAGATCTGGGTCTGAGCAGTTTGCAGCTGGATTTGTCTTATAAGCAAGTACTACTTGATAAAATCTATCCAATCATGAGACAGATTGAGAGAGAGAGAGAAGTACCATGATCTATTCTATTATTTTAAGAAGCATGGCTAATGTTATGATATCACTTTTGAATTACTGAAAACATAAAAAACAGAAAAAATTCAAAATCATTCAGAGACCATTTTCTAAAAGACAAATATTTCACACAAATTACAAAAAAAAGATTATATAAGACTGGTGTGCTGTTGATAATTGTACTTGCAGATCACTGAACAAGATATATTGAACCTCTTAAGATAAAACATCATCATGACCAAATTTAAAATCTGATTTTGATCAGTTTTTAATTTAATGATGATTTCTATTCCTTCCCCCAATGTACTTGCACATATAAACATACCTGGTGTTTCAATTCCTGAGATAGTTGCATTTGGTAATTAAGATTTAATTGTATCTACACACGTTGCTTTATTTTACTGTGCATTGTCTTACACTAGTTCAAGTCAATTATCACATATGCTCAATATAAGTCTATTGCATCTGCAAACTTCACAGACCCAGATCTGCTGTCACATAATGTGCTGGCAGGTCTGGGTAAATACAGTTTGCAATGAGTAATCAGTAGAACAAAACAACACAGACTCTGATCAGCTGGCACATTATGTGATGGCAGATCAGGATCTATGTTGCTTGCAGTTGAGCTTTACGTGCCTGCAAGTGTATACAGAAATGGTCCAATGCTCTAAGAATCTTTTGGTTTCCTGAAGGTTAAATTAATATAAAATAGACAATGGATCAAAATTTTATATTGGATTTCACAGAAGAGATGCTTTGGTTAAATGAGTTTTATATATATATATATATATACACACACACACACACACACACACACACACACACAATATGCTGTATTTTATTTTCTTGTTTTCTTAAAGCCATTTATTCCACACGCCCTTTTGTTGCTATAAATGATAAACCATTCTTCAAGGTCATGGTCCTTCTGTATGAATAGGTGTGTTAAACAGTGTAGGTAACCTCACACTCTGTTTCTACAACATCTATCAATTCTCACAAAATATTTAAATTATATCCTGGTGTAGTGCATGTTTACTGACTGACATCTCAGAGTTTTTATCTTCACTTGGTGTAGTGATACATATCTGCTTTTTGACCCAATCATAAATCTAATTAATAATTTTTTTTTTAAATTAAATTTTATATTTTTTTGTGCACTTTATATTTTTTTTATTAAGACAGGGATTTCTGTTGGAGGTAACAAGAATAAAAAGTGAGGAGTTCAGGTTTTTGTTATTGCAATTCCACAAGCCAGGAGGGGTCTTGTGTTGATTGTCTATCAGATTGGAGAGATTAATTACATTTCACAAATTCCTAAAATTTTGTTTGTAGAATAAACAATACACTTTTTTCCAGTCAGGACACATTCAATAAATATATCTGTAGAAAGTATGATGCATCTGTAAGTAACATGATATTGTACATAACTGAGGGCCTCAAGGAAGATTCAATCTTTATATGTAATTAAGTCACCATTTAAAAATATTATTATTAATGTAGTTATTATTTTAATTATTATTATTATTATTATTATTATTATTATTATTATTATTATTATTCATACCTTGATGTGTGCAGAATTCAGTGCAGATTTGTTCATAACTGAGAAGGTATTAACAGATATAATTTAATAAATCTCACTTTTGTGAGATATTTGGTTAATTTAAGTGAAACAAGGTCTCAAATTTGAGTACTGAGCTCACAAATTTGAGCACTGAGCTCACAAATTTGAGAACCACAGCATCAGTCTTTTACTAATAGAACAATAAAAGAAATCAAGTTTCAAATTTTTGTTTCTCTAAATAAATGTCACCAATTTTTTAAATAACTAATTTTGTTTTATTCTGAATGTACTGTAACAGTATAAGGTATCCACTATCACAAGTTTGTTGTCTGTGAGTTATCAAGGAAGTATTGGGAATTAGGAAGCCAAAAATAAAGTTCCCTATTGTGGAAAAAGAAAAGTCAGCTGCAGCAATTCTGATGGAACAATATGAGAACAGCAAAGAATTTTCAAAGGATGACTTTACACAATGGTAGGTCTTTGCCTGCTACAGTTCACCTTGACTGTTGCAGGTACATGTATACCAATAAAGCAATGTGTTGCACTTTTAAATGGGTGTGTCACAAAAATTACTGAGCCAGTACTATGATCAGTCTCTGAGACAGTTCTGGCAGTAATTCTTGACTTGGCAGTAAGACAGCTTGATTCCCATTCATGAAGCTAATGGTTGTACCACATGTCCTTCAAATTAGCACTGTGCTCTACCATCTCTTCTTTCCCTGTTGTTCTTTGATGCTGAAGAAGAGGAAGAGTTACTAGATCCTTCACTTCCTGTTCATCTGCTCTTGTCATAATCTAATGGATCAGGGATTCCTCCCAATGTTTCTCCAATTAACTCTGCAGCAAGGTAACTAGAATTTATACAAACAACACATACAGTAATATACCTAATTCTTACAATCTACTTGTTGGAATTTGCTTTGATAATAATAATAATAATAATAATAATAATAATAATAATAATAAACACAATAATAAGAATAATAATAACTAGATTTGGGCTTATAAAACACATATGCCCTGCACTAGAACAAGTCCAAAAGGTAAAAAAAAAATTGGAAAATGGCTATAGACCATTCTTAATGAGATCCTCATGAATATTAATGTATCGCGGAAACAAGGCTAAGCTAGGCAGATCGCAACTATACTGCATATAATATATTATGTAGATTCCTTTTGCGTTATAATATATTATACTGATTGCAGCTGTAATGGATGTAATGTATTTTATAGAGATCGTTTCCTTTTGCATAAGAATATTGTATATTATAGAATTACCACTGTATATATTATAATGATGAAAACTTACTTGAAATGTCCATTCTCTTAAACGTAAGTTGATTTACGTCTTATCTTGAGTGTCCTTTTACTCTACAGCACACAAAATACAAGTTAACGATAGAGAAAAGAAACTGTTTAAAGCATGAATTTTGTTTCTGATTAGGTATGGTTTAAATGTACAGCTATGATCAATCAATACTGTGGTCAAAACACATGGTCAGAATAAAACATTTACAAAATGTGCATAGTGACACAAACTGCCCTTTTAACCAACCATGCCCCCCAAACCAGTAGAGACTTTGTGGTGTGCTTTAAATAGTTTTGGGTACATGTCGGTATGCTTGCATTTTAATTTGTATCAGAAGTGCACAACCTGGTTGTTGTTATGGTGCTTGCTGCTTTTAGTGCCTGGGGGTGGGAGGGACTGGGATTTTCCCTTTAAATGACAAATTTTTTTCTTTTCTGAATCATTTGTCAACTGACAATATGGATATACGATTTTATTCATACGAACACATTCTTTTACTTCAATAACAGACTGGCAGTTATATATTTACCCACAAAACAGCAGGATTATTTGTTCAAAGCTGTTTGAAAGCCATTTATATATCTCTCTCTCTCTCTCTCTCTCTCTTTATATATATATATATATATATATATATATATATATATATATATATATATATATATATATATTTTAAAAATATCAAAGCACCCTGCCCCCAAACACACAAATTGGTCCCTTATTTAATGTGAACTTCTTCATTGATTATAATTAATATTATTTTTGTGGTGTTGGTAGATGGATGAATTTTATCACCCAATATGTAAATGCAGACATTAGATAAAATAAACATAATAGGGAAGAATCATGTCTAAACAATATAAAATTTCATCATTTTATGTATGGGATATACTGTTAATCTGTTTATTAAAATAATTTTCGCTTTAATTTTAACAAAACCTTTGTCTGCCATAATTTGGTCCCCTGGTTCTAACAAATCTATAAGTTGGTGCCTACCTTAGTCTCATTTTAGATTCATTGACCCAGGGTCACATGAATACATGAATACATTCTGAGAATGGTCTATACTGGCATGACAACCCAATTAGGTCATCTACATAAGCACACACATATATGCCTGCCAAATTTTATTTGTCTACCTAAAAAGCACTTCTTAAACTATAATTACAAGATTTTATTAAAAACCAAAGTAAAAAATGAAGAGTCTGTCAAAGGGATTGATGCTGTACTGGCCAAAGAGAATTTCCAGAATTCAAAATAAGACCATTTCTTCCATTTAAGTGCTGAGTGTTGAATGCATCTCTGATATACTTCAGCAATAACAAGATTTTCAAAATGGCTGCTTTAATGGCCAATATGGATGTCAGATTGGTAATATTTTCAATAAGGACCAAGAAGACATCATTAGAAATCTTTTGATGAAAACCTCATGTCAAAATGACCTTCCATTTAGGGAGAGTAGTGACATGATTTTCAAGATGGCTGTTATGGCAGCCATATTGGATATATGATTGGCACCATTTTCATTTAGGATCAACTAGGTGTCACAAGAGGTCTATTGGTGAAAACACCATGCTGATATGGCCATCCATTTGGGTCGAGTATAGATAAACAATATTTTCATGATGACCACCATGGTGCTATACTG
Source organism: Megalonaias nervosa (assembly GCA_016617855.1). Lineage (NCBI taxonomy): Eukaryota > Metazoa > Mollusca > Bivalvia > Unionida > Unionidae > Megalonaias > Megalonaias nervosa. Next base: position 21,344 of record JAECUM010002666.1, on the reverse strand, counting down.
GAGGTCAGTTTGAATCCTTTTCAGTTAGGACCAACTAGAAACCCATAAGAACTCATCTGATGAAAACTCCATGTCAAAATGACTTTCCATTTGATAGTTATAGCAATAACAATATTTTCAGTTTCGTGTTATTTACAACACTTGAAAAGTCTTCTGGTGAAAACCCCATGCTGATATGACTTTTCCTTTTGGAGACCATTTCCATTTAGGACCAACTTGTCATTATAAGAAGTTGATAAAACACTATATCAATACAACCAGCCATCCTGGAGAAATAGCTACAGCAGGATTTACAAGATGGCCATTGTGGTGGCCATACTGGGGTCAGATTGGCACTATTTTTAGTTGAAAACCCTATACTGATATGACCATTCTTTCATAAGTAGTGACAGGATCTTCAAGATGGCCAAAATGGCCATATTGGATGTCTGAGTAGCAGCATTTTCATTTAGGTTTGGTTTGGTTTTGTGGGGTTTAACACCATATTTTTGCATATGATAGGCTTTACATCATAGGCAGAATATTTGTTCGAGGAAGAACCCAGGAAGACACCCCACCCCATAGGAAGCTACTGGCAAGCCTTTTCTCAAACCCTTGTGGACAAAGGTGAGTTGTGAGTGATTTATAAAGGTGAGAGAGAGCTTTAAGCCACTCAGCCACCCTGGGCCCACTCTAATTTAGGACCAGCTAGACATCATAAGAAGCTTTTCAGTAAAACCCCATACTTATACAACCATTTGTTCTGGAGTAGTGCTAACGTTTTAAGATGGCCACTATTGAGGCCAAATTGGATGTGCAAATACCACCATTTTAATTTAGGACCAACTAGGAGACTTCTGATGGAAATTCCATGTCAATATAATCTTTTGCTCAGAATGAGTTGTGATGACAAGATATGAAAGATGGCTGCTCTGGTGGCCATATTGGACATCAGACCAGTACCATTTTTATATTTATATAACTAGGCATCACAAGAAGTCATTTAATGAAAACCCATGACATATGATTTGACCATCCATTCAAGAGGAGTAGCAATAACAAGATTTTCAAGATGGCTACTGCAGCAGCCATATTGGAACCATTTTCAAGTATGAGAAGTTTTCTGGTGAAAACCTAATGTCAATATGAGAGGTAGCAATATCAATCTTTTCAATTCAACCAACTAGACATCATAAGAGAGACTTTTGGTGAAAACCCAGTGTGAATATTAAAATACATTCAGGAAGAATATCAATCTCAAGCTTTTCAAGATAACAGCCATGGCAGCCATCAACTTGACATCATAATAAATCTTTCAGTGAAAACCCCATGTTGATATGACTATCCATTCATAAGACTCATGACACTAATGACATGAAAGAATGGGAACCAGTCTAAAAAAGATAAAATACAGTATATATGGTTTTGGCTGGTCAGGATTGGTTGATACTGAAAGCAGGATTTTATTAAAAAGAATCTTTTGAGAGCTTATCCAAGTTGTAACTGTCAAAATCAGAGACATTGTTTGATTGATAGAATTTCAGTCCCTTTACAAATCTGAGTTAGGAAGACTCATTGCTGAAATCAGCACCTGACTCTTTAGTACTGTTTCAAACATGTAGATCCAGAAAATGTGACAGCTTTTATGGTGTTCTCTGCACAGAAGCTGTCATGAAGGATGTGTCTATACTGATAAATATAAGTTTGATCATGAGTGCTCAGAAATTTAAAGTTATTAAATTTTTTATATCACAGTGTTTGCATAGGTTTACAATGGGAACTGGACTAGTACTTAGAGTACTTCAGGGGGAATAGCAATAACAAAAGTTTCAAGATGGCCACCATGGTAGTTATGCAGGATTCAGATTGGCACCATTGTTGTTTACAACCATGTAAACATCATAAGAAGTCTTCTAGTGCATAGCTCAATGTCAAGATGATTTTTTATTCAGGTGCAGTAATGATAACAAAATTTGTATGATGGCTGTTATATAACAGCCATATTGGACCATAGGATCAGTACCATTTTCATTAAAGACCAACTCAACATCATAAGAAAACTTTCAGTGAAATACAAAAATGATCCAACCATCCCTTCAGGAGGAGTAGCGATAACAATATTTTTCAGATGACTGATGTTGTGGCACCATTTTCATTAAAGCCAACTTGACCATGGGATGGATGTGTGTGGTAAAGTTTCTATGACCACAATGTATAGGAGGACAATTCTTTTGAATCTTGCATGCATAGTTATTTTATTATCAGTACAATCCCCTCAGTACCATGACCCCATCAGTAACACAGCCCCATCAATAACACAACCCCATAAGTAACACAACTGCATCAGTAACACAATCCCATCAGTAACACAACCACATCAGTAACACAATCCATTCAATATAACACAATCCCACCAGTAAGACAATCACATCAGTAACACAATCTCATTAGTAACACAATCCCATCAGTAACACATTCACATCAGTAACACAATACCAGTAAGAAAATCCTACCAGTAACACAATCACATCAGTAAACACAATCACATCAGTAACACAATTCCACCATTAATACCAGTAAGACAGTCCTACCAGTAACACAATCACATCAGTAACACAATCCTACCAGTAACAGAATCACATCAGTAACACAATCCCAACAGTAACAGAATCACATCAGTAAGATAATCCCATCAGTAAGATAATCATATCAGTAACACAACCCCATCAGTAACACAATCCCATCAGTAAGATAATTTCATCAGTAAGATAATGATAGTAACACAACCCCATCAGTAACACAATCTCATCAGTAACACAATCCCATCAGTAATGCAATCCCATCAGTAAGATAATCCATCAGTAACACAATCCCAACAGTAACAGAATCACATCAGTAAGATAATCTCAACAGTAAGATAATCATATCAGTAACACAACCCCATCAGTAACACAATCCCATAAGTAACACAATCCTACCAGTAACATAATCCCAACAGTAACAGAATCATATCAGTAACACAACTCCATCAGTAACACAATCACATCAGTAACATTTTCTCTTTCTGGACTTAAAAACAGCAATGCATATTCTGTGTGTTTGAAGTTCTTCTCTGCAATTAAACTGAGGCTAAATAAATTTTTTGTCCCGTTTCCTTGTTGAATATAATATAAACTATAACTAACATATAGGTACTCCATGTACATATCAATATTAACTCAGACATAATACAAAGTTATAATTCCTCATGTATGCACATGAGAACACCAAATAGGTCCACTCTAATGCACAGACCAAACTCATGTAGTGTAAGCAATCTTTTTTTAAATTCCAATTAGCAAACTCATTAGTTGTGGGGGTCCTAAGTAAATGCTTTCTTCTGAATATAAATAAAAATGTATCACTTCAGCTTATTTAATTTGACAGAGAGACTTTATAAAATACTCAACCACATGCTGTCAAAAATTAAAATCTCATTAGCAGTGTGGAAATCTTGAGTTTAAGCGCTGACACTGTTCAACATTTCCTGAAATAGGCTTTTCTAATGTTGAGGATTTATGGGGCATGCTTTTTTATCTGCCAGAAAAATATTAAATAAACTGGTGGATAAATATTTTGACTACAAAGAGCTCGAAGGCTTAGAATGGAATGTCAAGAGGGTTTCCACAAATTAGAAACGGAGATGTTTAAAATCTTTTTGAACCAAATTACATAAATCTACTGACAAAAGTAAGAGATACAAATGATTTCAGAACCCCAAAAAAGCTTTAGGTTATCTGTGTTTATGAATGAATGTTTTTATATGTTTTAGTGGATATGACAGGTTTAAGTATACATGTTTATACAAGAGCTTCATTATCCCAACGTCCCATGCATTAGCAAGGGGATACTGTGATATTCTCCATCTGTCTGTTCTCAACCAAATCTCCTCCCTTAAGTTCTCAGTGGAAATCCACCAAAATTTCATACATGGGTTGCCCATGTACCAGTAATCTGCATGAAGGGGTTATGATTTTTAAGGCCTTCACCCTGGGGTCCCTGAATGGATAAAAGGTCAAATATATAAAACCTGCAATTAACTAACATTTGTTAAATTTTTGTTTGCCAAACTTTGTATATGGGTTGTCCATGTGAATGCAATCTGTGAGAGGGGGTATGATTTTTTGGCCTCCACCCTAGTGTTCCTCAAGGGGTACAAAGGTTAAATATATAAAACTTTTTGAAAACTTTGAAATAAAATAAAAGTATGCAGACTTACCATGGAAATCTATGGAAGTGCCACTGTTTCTTTGCATTTATTTATGTTAAATACCTTTTTGAACTTTTAAATCCTTTTGAACTGTCAAATATTACTAGATGATTAGTTTAAGATTATGATATGGCCAAATTATTTCACTTTGAAGTGTTTGGTTTGGTTTTTGTGGGGTTTGTCACATCCACACGATAGGCTATACATGGCAGCCAGTATATTTGGTGCAGGAGGAACCTGGGAATACCATTGAAAGAACCACTGACCCAATGGAAGGTACTGGCAAGCTTTCTCACATATCCCTGAGCCCTGCTGGTTGAACTGAGACTTGAACCCATGTGGACAGAGGTCAAGATGTGTGAGTGATCTTTAAAGGCTGGTGCCTTAGAGCACTCAGTGACCCTGGGTCCCCATTCTGAAGAGAGGACCTGGAGCTTTACTTATTATATTTACTTTTGTTTATGGCACCCCAACATAACTACAGCAAAGACTTTAATAGTTCCAGAGGTCTCTGTAACGACTTCAGGCATATCTCTTGGACTTCCAGTTTTCTCAGTGCTGTCCATCCTGTTGGTCAGTTTGTGATAACTAGCCCAGGATCATTAGTTTTTCAAATTGTGAATTCAGCAGATGCACATTTTCCAAAAGGTTATAAGAAAATATGCCCTAGATGGCAAGAAAAATAATTACAGGAACTGATGTAAAGAATTTTCATATTTGAAAGTGATTAGGGATGTTTACAACTGTACAATTTTACTGATTTACTTGAATGCAGCAATTTAGATTCCAATTAAGGACACACTCTTTTCTCACCTGAACATTCAATTTTTCCTATGTGGATTCACAATTTTTAAAGAACATGGTCTGGGACTCCCAGTTTGAGAAGCTTGATAGACCTTGATTGCAGTAGCTTCCTGTGGGTCAGTGGTTCTTACTGGGGTTTTCCTGCTTTCTTCATCCACCAGTATACTGGCTGCCATGCATCATGTGCAGAGAAATGGTGTTAAACCTGAAGCAACAACAACTTTGCAGTTGAATGTTAATTTTACTAGCGTAAGTATGGCCTTGTTGTGTATTCAAATAATGGACATTCAAAATTTGTATTATATCTAAGTGGACATGAGCTATCCATCCGATGACAACATTATCAGTTGGGTCATCATCCACAATTTAGTTTGAATCAAAAGTTGCAAAATTTTAATAAATAAAAAGTTGCAAAATTTGAATAAATAAAGTACAGAATATAAACTTATAAAAATATGGGATATTTAGATATTTGAACAAAAAAATCTATAAAAAAGTAAATGCAGAAATTGATTTTGTCAAAATTCTAGATATCTAATCTTGCAAAAACACTTTTAAATTTGAAATTAAAAGGAACATACACACAACTTTTTCAAAGGTATCAACTTCATAAATATGAAAAATGTAAATAAAGTTGAAAAACTTTTGTTTTGTTTAGTTTATACATTTACTTTTCCTTTTAAAAAGGATGTGGTCATGAAGTTAAAGCCAAAATGACTGTATTACAAGGAAGGACAGGTAAATTGGTACTAAAACTTAAATATTACAGAAAATTAATACAAAAAAAATTCATTTTCACTGCAGAAAGTTCCATGCTGGCATTAAAGAGTGAGAGTCTGGTTTCTGGAGATCAAAGTATCTGTTGGTTCTAAAAGATACGTGTCCAACCCTATAGTGGTGCCTGTAGAGAACTTTAAAGTACTGGAGAGGGCCGCTTTATGGCCCTTAATGGTGAAGACTGAATGGTATTTTTCCTCAATGAAGTAAAAAAGAAAAACTGCAACTGCAGTTATAGGGGAGCAGACAGGATAAATGCTTTTCCTATTGCACTAATTATGAAAAATTCTCCATTTGGCATTGTAAACCTTGGATGTAGAGTGCTGTCTAGCCTGATTGATTCATCTGCCAACTTTGCTCAAAAACTGTTAGATAGATTGTTTGATAAGAGGTGGCACAGTGAATTTCTGGAGTGTTTTCAAGAGTGACCCTCTGTGGTGCAACAGTAGATCGCTCCTTGGTGGCAATTCCATGGGGTCATTGACCAGCAGGTTGAAGATATCAATGAACCATGATTATTCAGAGCCACATCAGGCTGTGCTGTTACTTGAGGCCCTGACCCTGTATAGAATCTGAGAGAATATTCATAACAGTGAGAAGGTATCCTACCTCACAAGGAAGGCATCTACCACCAATGCTCTATGATCTGGCACTGGAGACACATAAATTTGAGATTGTTATTCAACCTTGTTGTGAACAAGTCTACCATTGGCCTTCTCCCAAGATGAAAATGTGCCTCTGCTATCTACTGGCACAGCATTTTTAGCTTGCTCATATGAATGGGAGATTATTTTAGAGACCACAGGCCCTGCAGGACTACCCTCTTGGACTCTAGGTGATCACTGCAGGACTACCCTCTTGGACTCCAGGTGATCACTGCAGGACTACCCCCTTGGACTCCAGGTGATCACTGCAGGACTACCCTCTTGGACTCTAGGTGATCACTGCAGGACTACCCTCTTGGACTCCAGGTGATCACTGCAGGACTACCCTCTTGGACTCTAGATGATCACTGCAGGCCCTGCATTACTACCCTCTTGGACTCTAGGTGATCACTGCAGTACTACCCTCTTGGACTCTAGGTGATCACTGCAGGCCCTGCAGGACTACCCTCTTCAATTCTAGGCGATCACTACAGGACTACCCTCTTGGGCTCTAGGTGATCACTACTGGCCTTGCAGGACTACCCTCTTGGGCTCTAGGTGATCACTACAGGCCCTGTAGGATTACCGTCTTGGGCTTATGGTGATCATGCCAGCCTGAATCCAAGGCATTGATGTATAAGAAGGAGTGAGGTTCAGGCGCGTTAATTGGAATTCTAGGCAGAAACCTGTCTTGACTTTTTAACCAACTCAAATGGTGATGAAATTTGTATCCTAAGGGTATCCAGGTGAAAAGGGGTCCTTGTAAGGTCCTCAGTTTGCTAGACGACCTGGAGATGCTATATAGAAAGCCTTCCCATGAGAACAAAGCATGCCACAATGAAAGTATTGACAAGATTCTCTGGTTAAGGGTTTGGGCTAAATGAATCACTGTTTCCCAACAGAAAGACAGATCCCATAGAAGGGCAGATCTTTACTGTGATCTAGCAAAACCTAACTGTGATCTAGCAAAACCTTAGATGTCTTAAAGGCAGTCTCCCTATGGTGATAAAGCCAAGTACCTGGTGACAAACACTCATTGACTCACTTGATTTGGTACCCACTCACTACTGCCTGGTACCCAGTGCCTTGTGACAAAACAGAAGTGGGGAGTCTTCGAGTGACAAAGGTAGAAGCAGGTTCTTCTTCCTGGCCCATATACCCATGACAACTTTCTGCAATGTCCCATGCCTTGTCTGGCTAAATGCAGCAGAAAAGAATAATTGTCCTTGTCTACACAAGAAGTGCATGCTATGCAGGTCGACTGTGTCTCCCAAATGGCCTATTATTGGCCATATAGAGTGTCTGCCCAATGGCCTATTATAGGTCATATAGTGTCAACCAAGTGGCCAATTATAATTGCATTTACCCATACCTTGTGGCATAATGATTGCTGAAATGAAATACAAGAAATAAACAATTAACCAGAGCATAAACTGGGTGGGAAATATTCAATACCAGTTACTAACAGATGATAATAACTAAGAAGCACTGCTTTGATAGTGAGGTATGAAAAATCCTCAGATTAAATTAAAAGAGACAAAGATAAACAAAACTTACTCAAGGATGGAGGAAAAAATATAAAATGCAACACAAAGGAAGATATGATTGACAGTAGAAATGCCAAATGACAAATTTGGTTGAATACTCTGAGCACCCAAGACGCTGTATGAAATCTATGAAAAAGAAGGACGATATTCCAAATAATAAACTTGGCTGAAGTGCAAGACTGGGACCACATTTTTTATTCTAGCCCTCTGATTTCTAATTAGAGGTGGGAATAATCTCTCTGGACTGGAGACTAGTGCCAAGAATGGATATAGCAACACAGTAATACATACATGTGATAAAAATGAGAAATCAGTGCAGAACAGATCAGGAGATTAGCCAAATTTGGTCAGGAGTTTTAACCTCAAAGAACAAGGATTTTAATTGACCTGATTTTTAGCATGCAAAAAAGCAAAAATTGCTACCATTGAACAAATTTCCATTAAATATTAAAATGTCCAATTCAATTATTTCAAATTAACTTTTTGCCTTTCAGTCACTCTGTGGTATATATGTAAAACAAGCAGTTTTAGCTTGATAAGATCATTGCCTGGATTATTGGTGGCAGTCCTCATCATCACTGATTGTAACACTTAAAAGATTATGTACTGTCACTAGATCCAGGTTTCCTCTCAGACTTTGCCTGAATTTTCAGTGTCTGAATTGGAATGTGGCAATGTCAATACAATTCTACTGAGTCCATTTCCTGCCTGTGGGTAGATTCAGAATGCTGACTGTTTGTCAAAACTGCTCAAGACTGGGACCATCTGGGTCGAATTTTGGAAGTTCTTCTTTGGGAGTCAGACTAAAGACCTAAATTTCATCTTCCAGTGCAGTTCTTTCACTCTGTTAATAACAAGAACCTCACAGACAGCTTCACCACTGCAATACAAAATGCCAAACATTAGAACTTTGAAATTTACTTGGCATGGATATACAACAGATAAATTAAAATATTATTATATATAAGGCAACCCTGTTGATTTCTTATAAACTTTGTTTTTTATGCATTCTTATTGTTAGAAGAACTTATTTCCCATTCTCAAAATAAATAAATGGTCACTGAACTCACCTGTTGGAGTTGAGACACTTTCCTTTATGTCTGGGTTTAGGTAGGCCATGATTGCAAGGACTTGACAGAAGATGAAGTAGACAATATGGAGATATTGAATAGGCAGAGCCTTTTTTGCCCTTCTGGGTACAGATATTATCCAGGTGGAACACACAACCGATGTCAAAAATGTTGGGATTTCTCTAACTCTTGACAGAACACTGTTGTGTTTTCCAATCATTATGGTGTGATTGTCACTTGCATATCCACTGCAATTGTCACAAGGAAGATTTCTGTCTCTGAAATATTACAGAATCTTTTGCAATGGTTTCATAAGGCTTAAATCCAGAAAATTCAATTCTATCAATATAATTCTTTTTTGGAATTTTACTGAAATAGTTAAAAACAAAACAACCATTGGAATGAAATTTTCTTTTAAAGGTATCCGTCACTGCTTTAAAATTCCAGTCAGTCATGCAGACTGATTTTTTGATTGTGCTGATAAATAGCTGATAAATTATCAATATTGATCTTTGGAGATAAGACAATGTACCTAATTGGATTAGTATTTAATACAGACCCAGGCATCTAATGGTGTTTTAATGTCCAAAGATTGTCCACATGAAGCACTGATGTATACATTAAGTTGCAGATTACACCATCCTAACAGTAACAATCAAATTGGGAGAACGATTTTCACTTGTAAGTCTTATAGATGAAAACAAAGACCTCATTCATCACTGGCATTATGGATTAGTTTCTGCACTGTACCCTTATTATTTATATTATTCATATCATTATTATTATTATTAATTATATAATTGTTTTTTTATGAACAATTAAACATTTACACTTTAGCAATATGTACATGAATAATTTATTCCAGTATGCAAAGCTTGCATCACAATGTGAATAGTTTTTGTCCATTTGCCTGAGAACCTTTGTGTCCAGGAAGAGATCTGAAAGAAAGTGATCTGATACCAGAAATGGGAGATTATAGTTGGCAAAAAGTGTCTCAGCATGTGTAACTCTATCTGCATTTGGTGTAGATTCTGCAAACATATATATTAGGGATGGCATATTTGTTGTCACAGTTTGCTTTTATGAGATGGGGTTCCTGCATGATGCATGATGTCATTCATGTCACCATAACATATTTTAAATTCAGTTTTACAGGAAGAACAGAATGCATATTCAGGTCCCTTGGAACATGATTGCAACCATTGAAATTAATGTTTCCAACCATCATTGAATTACATGTAATACTTCAGTTGCTTGAATTTCTGTATCTTGGCATTAGGATATAACGCATGCTTGGACATCTGGACAAACTTTAACACAGAAGTCAAACCAACCCAGTTTTATGCCACATGAGCATGAGCTCTTGAGTAATCCAAACAAAATCAAATAACCTCTTGAATTCTGTCCATACATAGTACAGACTAATCCATCTCAACAACTTTATGCACAGAAGCAGAACATACATGTACCTTGTGGAGACAATCAAAGTAATGTTTATAATAATTAATGTGTTTTTTCCTTTCAGAATTGCTACTCTCACATAGTATAATTATTGCCTGGAAAAACTTCAAACAATGAAGCCAGCTGACCATGCTTACAAGATCAAAGGGAAAGAGTGAAATTAGCAACTACATTATCATGCCCTGCTTAAGCCATTTTACAGGCATGTGATCACAGGCAGTATTACCATAAATATATTACACTTGAACCAAAATATGAAGAAAAGAAACTGGAAAAAATAAAATTTTTCACTAAAAATTTATGCGGGAGATTTCAGTGAGTGATAGGAGACACCCCTAAACGTAGGAGAAAAACCTCCCATGTGGGAGATTCGCTTGTATTGTAATATCAGGAAATGTACTACTGCTAGTACAATATGCATTACAATTGAAAAGCATGAATAACTCATTTGAAAGGTACTTTGAGATCTAATATTTCGGTGTTACAAAACACTTTGATCTTTGCATTAGTAAACTTCAGTGCCAAACTGTCACATGCCCTTGATCTAATTTTCAGTGTAGTCCACCAATATATGGGCAGTGCAACATATTATGTAATGAAAATCTGCTGTGCACTGCCAGTGACTGACCAAACAAATGTCACCTCATGTTAATACAAAGTTTCTCTGTTTTAAAAGTCAGCTAGTGTAGCCATAAGCAAAAGAAGCCTTGAAAGTGCATTTCAGTCATGATGTTACAGGGAATGAATTGTTACCATATATAGTGTAATATTTGCATACCCTCCCATTTGTTTGTACCATTCTATTGATTTTAAAAAAGAACAGCATCAGGGATGTAACAAATGCACAAAACTTTGTATTTTCATTCATGGATTTATAATTTTTAACCTGAGAGTTGCCAAAGGGTCCCTAACACTGTTGACTTATTGGCATTTCAAAGCAAACAGAAGTTCATGATGAAAACAAGCAGACAGACTTCTCGCTACCCTTTTCTGGTTTCTAGAATAGTCCATTTCAGTATAATGTGTCATCTGCATCCATTATTATTTGCAATGCCTAGTTGTAATATTTCTAAAATAAATTGAGCAAATAAAAAAGAGGAACTCTTGTATACATGTATTGAAAGAGATTAACTCCAAAATTTATGGAATTATTGAGATTATCAAAGATGGTGAACTACATCACATCTGTTGCTTGAATTACTATAGGGGAAAAGACTGGGCAACTATGGTGACCATGTTACTAAAGAAACTCACATTGACTTGAAACACTACAGTGTTTGGGACCCCATGGCGACAATTAAGTTAGAACTTATAATTCAATGAATGAAATGGCTAAGTTTTGTGCATTTTTAGGTCCTTGAAGCATTTTGTTTTTAAAATCATTAGGGGATTACAGACAAACAAGATGGTGCGCAAATACTATAGCTTACTTATCAGGTCCAACAACAAACAACAAAAACCCTGATCTGCCATTGCATAGCACTCAGCATAGACCCTGATCAGCCATAGCATAATGTTCTGGCAGATCAGGGTCCATGTTGTCTCTTCTACTGATTACAACTAACAAAACTGCACAGACCAAGATCTGCCAGTGCATTAGGTGATGACAGATCTCGGTCAATGCAGTTTGAAGTTGGATCCAACTTACTCATGAGTGTATATGGTCACTGTTTATGCATCTAATTTCAGTAATAATTTATTCTATGAAATAATTAAATTCATTTCTGTGCATTATAAAATGCATAGACCCAGATCTACTGGTACATTATGTGGTGGCAAATCTAGGTCTATGCAGTTTGCAGTTGGATCTGACTGTTATGTGTGCATATACAGTACCACTACTCAAATCTGACATGACCTCATTTGTAATTTCAAAGTTTACTGATATGTTTGACAATCTTGTGCAGACTGATATGGGTTTTTGCTGTTGGCAATTAACTTGAAAAGTTACTTCATGAGGCATATAAATGAATTGTTGACTCTCTTAAATACATTTGAAAGCTTCATACACCTTCCATCTACCATATATACTGGCTTGTAAGTCAAGTTCAAATGCAAACTGCACAGACCCAGATCTGCTGTCATATAAGATGCTGGCAGATCTGGGTCTATGCACTTTGTAATCAGTAGAATAAACAACACACACCCTGATCTCCTGGTGCATTATGCAATAGCAGATCAGAACCTATGTTTTTTGCTGTGGACTTGACTTATAAGTGAGTATATATGGTATACATATCCTATTTATTGTTTGGCTTACAAAGAATTCTTTTCTTATTTGAAAATTTGCAAACTGTAGATGCTTTAGAAAATTATAATTAATATTTTTATGAAGTATTATTTGTACACCCCAAAAAGTAATTAGTACAATGTTTGAACAAATAAGAGAAAATAAACTACAGTATATACCCCTTATAAATTAAGTGTGTGTGTGTGTGTGTGTGTGTGTGTGTGTGTGTGTGTGTGTGTGTGTGTGTGTGTGATTTGGATTTTTAATGTAGCTTTAACAATTTTTCAGTCATATAGCTACCATGTCTGCAGTGTGGCAATTGATCATGATGTCTAACACTGAGGCATCATGCAGCAGACATATAGTACAATGTCCCACCTGGTTACATTATCCTGATACTAGGCCGACCAGTCCTTACACTAACCTCTTAATGCTGAGTGCCTTGTGAGGCAGCTAGTACCATTTTTATAAGTCTTTGGTATGATTTGGCTGGGGCTCAAACCCATGACCTCCTGCAGTCAAGGGGGACGCTCTCACCACATAAATCATGCACCTGCAGATCAGGGTCTATGTTGTTTGTTTTTTTTTTCTATTGATTACTCCAAAGAAACTGCACAGACCCAGATATGCTGGCACATTATTTGATGGTAGATCTGTGTCTGTGCAATTTGCAATTAGACTCATCTTATAAGCAAGTACATATGATATATCTTAATTTTAATTATTTCTTTTACTATTGATATCCATGTAGAAGTGTGAAATGAGGGAAAGTCACATTTGAAAGGTTACAGAGTGCAGAATTTAAACTGTGAATGATACAAAGAAATTTTTAAGTGCATTTTAGCATGTTTATAATATAACAATATCAAATTTTATTAGTCAATTTGTCAGGGTCGAGTAATATAGCTTTATAAATTATTAATGGCTTCATCCCATCAATAAAGAAGACACAATTTTCTAATCAATTTTATCTATTTACCACAAAGGAAGAAAGAAAGAAATTCTTTTGATAGTTGAATTCATTGTACACTGGAGATAAAAAATGACCATTAACCAAACTCTACCCAGATTCTGCCTGAAAAGTTTTGCTGACTGTTTATAAGAAGCTGTAAATAAACCTTTCTTTGTGAGTGCTATAAATGCATATCAATGCAGACAACCTTATCAGTAATAATAAGTACATCCAATATTGGCAGCTGATTTAATCAAGGGTGAACTATGAATTAGCAAATTGCTATACTGTATTCTGTTTGTTCTCTGTTGACCTCCAGAGACTATGATGGGCATTTTTTTCCCATATACTGTACCGCAGTAATTAAGGTCTTCAAGTTTGGCAGTCTTCTATACATATTATTCTGCAATTATCTCCATGCTTTTTTTAAAAGGGTCTGGACAACAATTATAAAATCAGTCAACCTGTAGATGAAATTCCTCAAAACTGTGTAGTCATGTTATGGCTGTGGGAGGAGTGTCTGATTCTTATCTCTAACCCCTGGGGTCTTGGTAAGGAGATGAAAGGTCATACTGTAATTTAAACTTTGGTAACTTCAAGGTTCTTTCAAATATTTTCTATCTAAAGCATTTTATATGCAATCACAGCTAGAAACCATATCACCTATGTGATAGATTTTACGTTATAACCCTGGGGCACTGTCTGGGGATGGGGGTGGGGGTGGGATTAGAATATGCAGTAAGAAAATTGTGACAATTTATGATGGCAAACCAATGCACTTGTTTCCTGGTTTTCTTCTCTATTACATGTACTGATGACAATTTAAAAAGACTGATAATTGTATACACAAAAATCTTTGACATGAGATTTTTTTATTTTGTGAGAACATGAGGCATTTAATATTGAGAAAAAGTTTTCCACATATATTATCCTGCCCAGTAAAGTTTTATCAGCATCATATGTACTGAGAAACATATTTTAAGAATAAAAGTGAAAGACTGAATGTGGTATACCTCCAATTGCTGCTTTTTTTCTTTCAAAGGAATATTTTAAAAATTATTATCAAAATGTAAATACAATTTAATTTCATGAAAATGAAATTAAATAAATTATATTTGTGTCTGATAAATACCAAGTAACAACGATTTTCACATGCTCCTAATTCTTATAAACATTTATGTGTCCAAATGTTCTTTAATAAATAGACACACATTTACAATGGCATAATCCATTACTATCCTTTCAACTTGCATGTGCAAAGCAGACAAAGAAAAATTAAATCATTCATATTTTGCTTCCATTTTATAAACTTTTACACCAGTAAATACTAAAGCAATTAGTGATGTGTACAATGCAAATGGCACCCTGCAGGAGATAGGATGATGTGTGAGATCTGTCACTTTTTATGGAGCTTTGGTTATTGTTATGATCGACCATGGTATTATTGCCTGGAACAAGTAAACAATAAAATAAAATATGAAATTAATGTATTGAATAACAGAGATCCGAGCAGAGATATAGAATAGAACAACACCCATATGAAAAATATAACAATTTAATCAATTACATAAACAAAATGAAATTGAACATGAGATTTGAATGAAAATATGCAAAATTCAATTAACCGTTCTGTTACACTGATAAAACAAATTTCATCAGACAATCAAGTGACCAATTGAGCTCAAATTGCCGGCATGTCATTATCACCTGGTTACTTCCTGTCTTTTCCAAATAACTGTTGGTGATTGGTGTTGCTGTATTTTTTCCTTCTCTCTCTCTCTCTCTCTAATCTCTTCAGGTTATCAGCTGTCTTGGTCGTAGGTTCTGCTCTTTCCACTGTGCAGTACAGGTATGGAGCTATTTTCCCTCAAATTAAAATATAATACACAATCTAAATATGTGTCAGCTTTTTTCTTCTCCTGGAATCAAACAATATTTCTGTTCTTTTTCATCAGATATCATCTTATCATAATTCAACAGAATTAAGCTTATATGGTCATTTCAAAACCAGATACTGATACATATGTCCTACCATCATAAATTAATGCCTTGTTAGTGGCTTCTTGCTTTCCTCTGGAACAATGACATAATTAGTCCTCTCAGATAACCATTACACCCTGCTGTGGCTATAAACAACTAGCTGAACTGTCAGTCAACACATGTTCCTAATGTTAACAGATCAATTCTTGGCTGAAAAGAATTCAGAACTTAATTACACAAATTAATTAATGGACTCCACCCCTTGTCCTAACTATGTTACTTTGCTAATTAGCAATTCATTGACACAGACATAGTAAAATCAATTCTTAGCATACATGATATTTATCATTTAAGACAGACAAATGAATTCTCACAATTCGTATCAGAGTAATGCATGAAATTCCTATGATACTTGATTTCTGTTACATCTGAATGAGGTAATTCAAACAAATTCATGTAATCCATGAGTTATATAACATTCAGGACAAAATGCATGCAAACAATTAACTTCTGAGCTCAAGGAAAAGTGAAGTAAGAATTCAAAATGAATAAACTCCACAAATAATTAAAAACTTACATCAATGAACATACTGAATGCAGTTGAGACTAACCTAGTGCTTTTTTAGACTTGCCCTTACTATGCCACTGAATCTCTTGCTTTTCATGTCCTCAAGTTTCTGACACCTGTCCCTTGGACAAATTAAACAAGAAAAGTACATTTTACTAATCTCTGAGCTAAGAACTTCCTGGTTTGCCTTAGAAGGTTAGACTGACTAATTTTGTGAGGGAGATTTACTTATAGCCTAGAATTCTGTCTGGGAACACCCCCACCTCATTTAGCTTAGCCAATCAGGATTGCTTTCTCTAGCCACCAAAATGTTATCACTCCCACTGAAGTCAACATAATCATCTCTAGTCTGCCTTTATTAATAACTATTCTGGAAAATATCATATCATGACACCTGTTCTAAATGGCCCAAGATTTCCCAAACATTTTGCTCTGGCTTGTCTCAACTCTGTCATTTTCCACTATTGACCTTACACTGATATAACTGTTGGACCATTATCAAATGAACTCATATTAAAATTCAATTCATTCCCCAAACAGTGTACATCCCATCCTTCACAGTCAGCAAATTATTGCGAGTCTAGCCCATATGTCAAACTTAATGGTTACGTTTCATGTTGACCACAAAAGAATGTACTGCAAAATTATCTCTACAAAATTTAGAATGTACTGTGAAATTATCTCTACACAATTCTGCACCATTACATTATCATTTACTTGGCAAGACCCTAATCATAATAACTTGCACTGAGACAAAATTTGGAGGGGAAGCCATCAACCTTTCAGGATGGGATGGTTTCTTCTTTGGGAAGATGGGTATTCTGGTTGATAACTCCTATAAATGATGATGTGCAATGCTGAACACAGCTCATTCAAGATCTTATTAATATAACAGTGCATGCAAAATCTGTTTGAAATCCAACAATTCCTGGGAAAGTAATTCTGAAGGAACCAGTCTGAAAGATAGGATTCAGAAACCATAACTCCTCTAAATGCAGGACATCCTACTCGGTCAAGATTTTATCAATATAGAGGTGAAACTAAGTTGTAAGGATGGGCAACCATCAGCCATCCAACCACCCTTGTTAAAGTTAAACTGCAGAAACAAGTTGAAAGGACGGTCAATCATGGGCTCTAACTCCTCAGTTAAATATTATAGAAGCTATTATAGAAGGATGAAAAAAAATTGAACTCTTTCAAGGTCTATTCAATGTAAATCTGTACCCTATATTTAGCTGAACTCTTTCAAGGTCTAGTCAATATAAAACTGTACCCCATATTTAGTTGAACTCTTTCAAGGTCTAGTCAATATAAATCTGTACCCTATATTTAGTTGAACTCTTTCAAGGTCTAGTCAATATAAAATTGTACCCCATATTTAGCTGAACTCTTTCAAGGTCTAGTCAATATAAAACTGTACTCTATATTTAGTTAAAATCCCACAATTCTAGCCAATATAAAACTGTACCCCATATTTAGTTGAACTCTTTCAAGGTCTAGTCAATATTAAACTGTACCCCATATTTAGTTGAACTCTTTCAAGGTCTAGTCAATATAAAACTGTACCCCATATTTAGTTAAAATCCCACAATTCCCCATAAAGTTATTGTCCAGAAACCTAATTGCTGATGAACATCTGGATGGACATACATTACTACTAGAGGGATAGGTTAACTTTGGTATCAGAACAAAACAGTCATAACATTTGTGCCCATTGCTTCAGTCATTGATGCCTTTGAATTGTTGTTGGGAAACTTTCTCAAGAAATGCAACCGATCCTGAATTACTCTGAAAATATGTACATTGGTGGACCACAGAGGCATGAACAACAAACACCGATTTTTAACATCGCAATATGGAACATATTTGATCAATCTACCTTGGATATTCTGTGCACAGTAATGCAGTAGAGGGCTAGTATAGGCATTTCCAAACTTACATTGGATGCTGTCATCTCAATATTTTGGAAGTTTTTGTCCATGATACAAAAAAACAGTCATTACAACAATTCTGCTGTACACAGACACTCATTGGGCACCAACCTGATTCTCCAAGAAAGTGGTATGTTGATTGCAATACAAGCATTATTTCTTTGGTTCAGTACTATGCAAACAGAGACATGCAACAATACTTGATAGACATCATGCACAACACCTTTATAAATGAGTTATGTTGTTGCAACTGTGGTGACAATGTTTTCACCTTACCAGTGCTGAACATAAGTCATCATCATCATCATCATCATCAATCCCTTAACCCAAGAGGTCGTTGGGGCACCACAGTTGACATTGCAACCAATTCTCTCTATCTTTCCCTGTTCTCTACTGCCCTTTGGGAATCTTTAAATCCCATGCCTTTCCACTCCTTAAAGTTGTCTTCCCACCTCTTTTTCTGTCTGCCTCTCATTCTGTACCCTCGTACTGTGCCTTGCAAGGTTGTTTTTGCCAGTCCAGATGATCTTGAGACATGACCATACCACTTCAGTTTGCGCTTTTTTACAGTGGCCAAGAGGTCTTTATAGGATCCAATGGCTCATTGGATCCTGTTGTGGACTTCTTCATTGGTTACATGGTCAATGTATGACATGCCCAAGATCTTGCAGTAGCATCTCATTTCAAAGGTTTGAATCCTTCTTTGTAGATCTGATGTGAGAGTCCATGTTTCACAAGCATACAGAAAAACATCTGTAAAAAGCTTATATATGAATTTATTGACAATGTTTGAAGACTTTATCTTATCTTAAACTTTGAAACATTTCATACTGTACATCAATGCTTTACCATTAGTATTAACACAGTGTAAAAAATGTTTTACCTTGACCGATTTAAATTTATTTGAAATAGAATAGCTTGTAAATCAGCTGTCATAACTACTGGTGTATTATTTATTATTGGAGGCAGGGGTTGTCTGTTGTGATTGTCAGTTATTGTTAGAAATGGCCACTCTATTTCCTTCTTCCAAACCCAATATATCCAGTGGCTTCAGAGATGTAGTTAAAATCAGAATGAAAATGGCTGTATTGTTTTTTCATGAATGCCTCTGGGCATCATTACATGTACATGTACTACTCATTTCTTTTGCCACTAATTGCATACTGCATGTATATTGACTATGTGAATTCAATATGTTTAGGTGAGTCACCCATCTGGTGAAAGGAAAGAAAGTAAATATATTGTTGTCTATACATGTACATGCCTATATGTATAGGTATGCATATATGTGTATAGGTATGCATGTGTGTGTATAGGTATGCATGTGTGTGTGTGTATACATGTGCATTTGTATCTAAATAAGTTCCTTTGTATGAGAGCCTCAAGGTAGATTAGATCTTCAGCTAATTGAGATAATTGTCAAGAGGTTTTTGTCCAGGTGGTGGTGCTAGTGTTTCTCGGGGGTGGGGGGGTCATAGAACTACTAACTTCATTGGGTATGGAAACAACTCATTGCATGCAAAGTAGAAAATGTCATCATACTCATTGTGCTGAATGTTGTTATTTTTGTTATACAGTTAAAACAATGTGTTCAGAAGGAGACAATAATTAATTTTCAGTTCTCCACGCCTATCCTGATAATGAATTTGTGCACATGAAGATGTATTCTTAAATAATGAATTTAACCAAAATTGTTATATATTACAGTATATCAGTGTAATCCAAATATTAAAAATTACAGTATATCAGCGTAATCCAAATGTTATAAATTACCATATATCATATATTATATGTTATAATTACAGTATATTTGTATAATCCTAATGTTATAATTATATTATATTTGTGTAATCCATATGTTATAAATTATGACATATTAGTTTAATCCTAATGTTACAATTATAGTATACATATTTGTGTTATCCTAATGTTATAAATTACAGCATATTTGTCTAATCCTAATGTTATAAATTACAGCATATATGTTTAATCCTAATGTTATAAATTACAGCATATTTGTTTAATCCTAATGTTATAAATTAGTGTATTAGTGTAATCTTAATAACTGATAAATATTTGATGGTATCTTCATCAATATCTGATGTCACATTAAGCATCATTTGTATCTTCATTCATGTCTGATGGCACATTAATCATCATTGGTATCTCTATCAATATCTGATGTCAGATTAAGCATCATTTGTATCTTCATTCATATCTGAGGGCACATTAATCATCATTTGTATCTTCATTCATATTTGGTAGCACATTAAGCATTATTTGTATCTCCATTTATATTTGGTGGCACATTAAGCGTCATTTGTATCTCCATTCATATTTGGTGGCACATTAAGCATCATTTGTGTCTTCATTCATATTTGGTGGCACATTAAGCATCTATTGTCCATTACTGAAAGGCCTCAATGCCAATACCTTGTGTCAAAGTTGGTCAAATTCAATCTTTTTAGATAAAGATGTCAGAATATTTTTCAACTTTTATATGGTTCAAACAGTCTTGCAGAATTGTTCTTCAAGTACTTAAAATTCAATAGTTTTGGAGCAAAATTCTATGAGTTTTCAATAAAGTCAATGATTTTTCAAAGAAAACACCAACTCTTTTTAAACCCATGTTTTAAAGCCAATTCAAGGACTTTTCAAGATTGTATAAACCATATTTTAGTAATGAAAACAATATTCGACAGTGGAATCACATAGTTTGCATCAATCTGAAAAGCATTAAAGTCAGTTAGTAATCCTTCTCCAAGAGCTGAGGGAAATTCTGAGGAAGGAGACAAAGGCATTTTCTTTCTTCCCTTGTAAGTTTATCTGTGTTTGGCAAGGTCCTACTAATGACTACAACCATCTGTCCCTTTTGTTTATCTGTGTTTGGCAAGGTCCTACTAATGACTACAACCATCTGTCCCTTTTGTTTATCTGTGTTTGGCAAGGTCCTACTAATGACTACAACCATCTGTCCCTTTTGTTTATCTGTGTTTGGCAAGGTCCTACTAATGACTACAACCATCTGTCCCTTTTGTTTATCTGTGTTTGGCAAGGTCCTACTAATGACTACAACCATCTGTCCCTTTTGTTTATCTGTGTTTGGCAAGGTCCTACTAATGACTACAACCATCTGTCCCTTTTGTTTATCT